>BMAC01000591.1:292929-312867 GCA_014905375.1 Phtheirospermum japonicum
CGACTCGCCTGAACCAGTTCCATCCCTATTTTCTAATGTTTTTGTGGGACGACGACGTCCATGTTGGTATCCTTGAAACCAACATCGTGTGCCCTGAATACAGAGACGACTGACTATCTTGAAGAATACGAGTAGTTGAGTATTGAGCATAAGCAACTATTTGTTAGTTGGGGAAAGCAGGTACTCAATGTCAAGGGTCCCATGAAAGAGGTTGACAAACTAACCAAGGAAAAGAGTGATCAACTTGACATAATTGTCCGATTGAAGTCGTCACTCACCAAGAAAGGATGCTGAGCTAGAAAATGTGAAAACTGAGCTGAAGAGGGTTCAAGGAACCATCACAAATCTGAATAAGGGGAAGGCAAAGCTCGACGAAATCTTGGAGATGAGTTTCCCAGAAACCTCAAAGCATGGAATCTGTTTCAACCCAAAATATGATCGACGTCAAGAACAACGCCTGGAACCTTGAATACCTTCTTGACCTGCGCACAGAAACACATTAGAAAGGACCACTGGGGGATTTCCGGTGAAAACCTCTCCGATGCTTAAGTCTGTAAAGCGTATGAGGTTTCTCTTAGCAAGCAAAGAAGGAATGCACAAAGAATGACATACCTCTCTCAGCCTTGGGGCTGAGGTATTTATAATTTTTTTCCCAGTGGGGACCCTTTCCGGGATCTTGGAAACAAAGGCCGCGAATCAAGGGCCTTTGAAACAACAAACTCTGACAAGTGGTCCCACTTGTCCCCCAGCGGGGGTCAAGAGATCAGGTCTCTCTTAGTCCTGCTCTCTCCTTCTTACTGGCAAGCCTACCTGCGCGGGGGGATCAAGAGGCCAGGTCTCCCTGGTCCTGCTCTCCTTCTTATTGGAAAGCTTACACGCCTACCTGCGCGGGGGGGGGGGGGGGGGGGGGTCAAGAGGCCAGGTCTCCCCTGGTCCTGCTCTCCTTCTTATTTGCAAGTCTACCTGCGTGGGGAGGTCAGGAGGGCAGGTCTCCCCTGGTCCGGCTCTCCTTCTTATTGGCAAGCCTACCTGCACGGGGAGGTCAGGAGGCCAGGTCTCCCCTGGTTCTGCTCTCCTTATTGGCAAGCCTACCTGCGCGGGGAGGTCAGGAGGCCAGGGACTCCCCATGCTCTCCTTTTCACTGGCAAGCCTGCCATTATATTGCCAAGGTTTATCTCACAGGAGAACTTCTATCAGCTCAGGGTAAATCCTCTGTTGGGATGACGCTTCTCAGCTCTTACTAACCTCAGGACAACCCCTGGGTTGGGATCTAGGTCTTACTGCTCAACTCTTACTAACCTCAGGACAAACACCCCTGGGTTGGGATCCAGGTCTTCCCGCTCAGCTCTTACTAACCTCAGGACATCCCCTGGGTTGGGATCCAGGTCTTACTGCTCAGCTCTTACTAACCTCAGGACAACCCCTGGGTTGGGATCCAGGTCTTACTGCTCAGCTCTTACTAACATCAGGACAACCCTTGGGTTGGGATCCGGGTCTTACTGCTCAGCTCTTTGGTCATCTAGATCCAGCTTTACCCCAATCCGGGTCTGACCTATTTATGCCTCATCAACTCCTCTCCCCGAAATGGTTGGGGTAGAGCTGCAACTTTCCAGGGTCCTCAGAAATAAATGTGGTCCCACCTATCGAAGGAGCACAAGTCCCGGCAAGAGAAAGAGAAGAAGTTGCGCGATCTTAGCCAAGAAAACGGAGTTCCTTAACTCCGAGGAGGGGCTGAGGCTGATCCAGATCAATCGCGAGTATGTCCAGTGGGCCTTTCTGGGTTCAGAGCAAATGTATCAACTGGTTGCTCCAGAGGGCAGAGGTATACTTCCATCTCGCTCCGGATGATCAGGCAAAGTGGACCTAGGAAAAGCCCATAGTCCCCTTCGATCGAGCGGAAATTTTGAAGAAGCCTCCTGAGGCCTACCTCTTTCTGATACTCTTCTGAGCAAGGACCGCCTGCATGGGCTCGATACGCCCGAGTTTGTTGCGCACGTTTTCGCCGCCTTCACTGCTCCCCCGGTTTCCCCAGAGGCAGCTCAGCCAAATCCAGATCTAACTCTTGCCCTAACCACATCTACTCCCTCCCCCACCTTTGATGATTTGGGGGAGCTGCCGAGAGGAGCCTCTCCGGGTGCCTTGGCAGAGGAGGCTATAGAGCAGCTCGCGCAAGAGCTAGATGCGGGGGTTTAGGCTTCGTTTTGCTTAGACTGCACTTCTCCTGACAGATCTGTTATTTTGCCTGTGTGGGTGATCTGCCTTGCTTTCTCATGAACATCTACTCCCTCCCCCACCTTTGATGATTTGGGGGGGTCAAGAGGCCAGGTCTCCCCTGGTCCTGCTCTCCTTCTTATTTGCAAGTCTACCTGCGTGGGGAGGTCAGGAGGGCAGGTCTCCCCTGGTCCGGCTCTCCTTCTTATTGGCAAGCCTACCTGCACGGGGAGGTCAGGAGGCCAGGTCTCCCCTGGTTCTGCTCTCCTTATTGGCAAGCCTACCGGCGCGGGGAGGTCAGGAGGCCAGGACTCCCCATGCTCTCCTTTTCACTGGCAAGCCTGCCATTATATTGCCAAGGTTTATCTCACAGGAGAACTTCTATCAGCTCAGGGTAAATCCTCTGTTAGGATGACGCTTCTCAGCTCTTACTAACCTCAGGACAACTCCTGGGTTGGGATCTAGGTCTTACTGCTCAACTCTTACTAACCTCAGGACAACCCCCTGGGTTGGGATCCAGGTCTTCCCGCTCAGCTCTTACTAACCTCAGGACATCCCCTGGGTTGGGATCCAGGTCTTACTGCTCAGCTCTTACTAACCTCAGGACAACCCCTGGGTTGGGATCCAGGTCTTACTGCTCAGCTCTTACTAACATCAGGACAACCCTTGGGTTGGGATCCGGGTCTTACTGCTCAGCTCTTTGGTCATCTAGATCCAGCTCTACCCCAATCCGGGTCTGACCTATTTATGCCTCATCAACTCCTCTCCCCGAAATGGTTGGGGTAGAGCTGCAACTTTCCAGGGTCCTCAGAAATAAATGTGGTCCCACCTATCGAAGGAGCACAAGTCCCGGCAAGAGAAAGAGAAGAAGTTGCGCGATCTTAGCCAAGAAAACGGAGTTCCTTAACTCCGAGGAGGGGCTGAGGCTGATCCAGATCAATCGCGAGTATGTCCAGTGGGCCTTTCTGGGTTCAGGAGCAAATGTATCAACTGGTTGCTCCAGAGGCAGAGGTATACTTCCATCTCGCTCCGGATGATCAGGCAAAGTGGACCTAGGAAAAGCCCATAGTCCCCCTCGATCGAGCGGAAATTTTGAAGAAGCCTCCTGAGCCTACCTCTTTCTGATACTCTTCTGAGCAAGACCGCCTGCATGGGCTCGATACGCCCGAGTTTGTTGCGCACGTTTTTGCCGCCTTCACTGCTCCCCCGGTTTCCCCAGAGGCAGCTCAGCCAAATCCAGATCTGACTCTTGCCCTAACCACATCTACTCCCTCCCCCACCTTTGCTGATTTGGGGGAGATGCCGGGAGGAGCCTCTCCGGGTGCCCTGGCAGAGGAGGCTGTAGAGCAGCTCGCGCAGGAGCTAGATGCGGGGGTTTAGGCTTAGTTTTGCTTAGACTGCACTTCTCCTGACAGATCTGTTATTTTGCCTGTGTGGGTGATCTGCCTTGCTTTCTCATGAACTGGTGTACTGAACAATTTTTGATCAATAGTAATGAATTTTCTTGTCTCGTAGCGACTTTTGGTATTCTAGGGTCTCCTTATTTTCCGGAAACCCTAGTATTTTTTATTCCTTGGCACGTTGCCTCTTTCCTTTAAATATGCATGTGTATGATGTTGATGGTCGGCGTTGCCCCCGAGGAGGATCCGAGCTCCCAACCGAATATTTGTACTAGGCGGACGCTGATCAGGAGAATCAGTGAGCGGGACTCACGGCAGGCTGCCGATCCGAGCGTACAATGTCACTTGGGGCTCCTATACGCCCGAGTTCTGGCCTGTGCGGCCGAATTGAACTCGCCGCATGTTGCCGGCCTGGACCGCGCGGAACTCGTTGAAGGACATCCACGCAATGCCGCCGAGCTCTGGTCCGCGGGCCGAACTAAACTCGCCGCATGTGGCCGGCCTGAACGAGCGGGACTCGCCGAGGATGCCCGCGCCACGCTGCCGAGCTCAGGCCGCGCAGCCGAACTGAACTCGCCGCATGTGGACGGCCTGAACGAGCGGGACTCGCCAAGGATGCCCGCGCCACGCTGCCGAGCTCAGGCCGCGCAGCCGAACTAAACTCGCCGCATGTGGCCGGCCTGAACGAGCGGGACTCACCGAGGATGCCCGCGTCACGCTGCCAAGCTCAGTCCGCGCAGCCGAACTGAACTCGCCGCATGTGGTCGGCCTGAACGAGCGGGACTCGCCGAGGATGCCCGCGCCACGCTGCCGAGCTCAGGCCCGAACCCAGGCCGCGCAGCCGAACTGGACTCCCTGCACGAGGCCGGCCTGGATGCGCGGGATTCGCCGAGGATCCTCGTGCCATGCTGACCGAACCCAGGCCCGCGCAGCCGAGCTGAACTCACTGCATGAGGTCGGCCTGGGCGCGCAGAATTTGCCGAGGACGTCCACGCCATACTGCCGAGCTCGGGTGCACCCTGCCGACCCGGACTCGTGACGTGTTGCCGAGCTCAGGACCGCCCTGCCGACCTGTGTCCGCAGCATGCTGCTGGGCTCGGTAGTCCGCCGAGCAGAATTCTGACCTGGGAACGTCGACCTGAGAGATGTCAAGGAGGATGGATTCCTCATAAGGACTTTCCCGTTTTGGAAAATAGCTGAGGTCGGCACTGAGGGTGGGCGGTGGATATGAGGGATAGATATTTTCGGAATGACCAATGAGAGAGTGCCATGTGTTTGATTAGGGTTTTGATGGAAAACTATAAATAGCCTCTCCAAGAGAGAGAGAAGGATCCCCAATTTTCTAGAGGAGAGAAACATAGAGAGCTTTAGAGAGAGAAAGCTTGTATTTCAAGATCAAGCATCTGTAAAAAGGGTCCGGCTAAGGCCGATCCGAACTGATTTTGAGGAATAAAAGTTAAGCACTTTTTCCCACTCGTTCCCGCTGTCTTATTGCTGTTCTTCTTTCTATTTTTGGTTTGGTATTGGTTGTGTTACTCTTAACATAAACATATGATTTATTTTTCTTCAATTTCTGCAATGGCTTCTTCTTCCTTACTCGAAGAGCTTGACTCTGTGAAAGAACATCTCTCTGTTCGTAAAAAATTTCAAGCTTTCCGAAAAACTGACTGTGCTCTAGGAGAAAATCAGTTATCTGTTATCGCCTCTTGGAGAGGAGGAGGCAGAAGAAACGCCACTACAAGCGAGAGTGGGCCGAGCTGCGTCAACTGAATCTTCAATTGCGAGAAGAGAAGACCGATTTGACGGAGTTGGTGAACCGACTGACTATCGCTGCCGGCGAAGCTCACACCATATCTGAGCGAGCCGATAAGTACAGCCAGCACTACCACGAAACTGAGCGTGAGCTGTGGCGTGTCCGCCATGTTCTGGCCTCTGATCGGAGGGCCTCTTCCTCACACGGCTGAATATCTTTGGGATTTTTGTCGAATTTTCTGTTCTTCTATTTTATTTCCTACATTGTAATCAATTTTTCCAGCCTTCGTAGAAGGCGTGTGCAATTTCTTTTGTATTTGCCAGAATTTTATGATAAATGCAAGAGTATTTTCTTCGCAAATTTCAATGGGTTCCTGTTTATTTCTTCAATCAAATCATGCGAATTAGGGTTTTCAAGCTTAGCCAATTCGGGCTTTTGAACTTACCTTCAGGTCTGAAGAATTGAGGCACCCGCCTCTGGCAAGACCTGGCTTAAATCGAGTCGAGCATTTTATGAATATCCACTTTAAGCCTTTCTTGGTTTGATCTAATAGCCAGGTCAGGCGCTTTTATGAGTATCCGTCCTCAAACTGACAATCAGGTCATGTCAGGAAAATGGGGCATCCGCTCTTAGCCAATCCTGGCCTAAACTGACAATCAGGTCAGGAAAAATCATGGGCAGCCGCCCTTAGCCAATCCTGACTTGAATTGACAATCAGGTCAGGAAAAATCATGGGCAGCCGCCCTTAGCCAATCCTGGCTTAAACTGATAATCAGGTCAGGAAAAATCATGGGCAGCCCGCCCTTAGCCAATCCTGGCTTAAAATGACAATCAGGTCAGGAAAAATCATGACAATCAAGTTAGGAAAAAAGACATTAAGAAATCACAATCATACATAAAATTTTCGTAAGTTTGCAATATTCCATGCGCGAGGAATTTCGGTTCCATCCAGCTCTTCTATCTGATAAGCTACCCCTGCCAAAACTTGGGTGACTCGGAGTGGTCCCTGCCATGCCAAATCAAGCTTTCCTTTAGTTTTCCCTAAATCAGCTCTTCTTAAGACCAGGTCTCCAGCCTAGAAATGTCTCTTGATTAAAGATCTGTCATAAATCATTTTTTATTCTCCCTTTGATATGTGCCATCCAGCTCTTTCCCTCTTCTCCTCAACAAAGTCCAGAGCATCCTGAATCAGCAGCTCATTCTGTTCCTCAGTGAAGCGAGGTCATCCTCCTGAAAGGTCTGGCCTGGATTTCTTCATCAATATTCTCTCTTCTCTGTCATATCTCTCTCTTCTTCTCTCCCTCTTCCTTGACATTCAGGGCTTCTTCCAAGTGGATATACTTCTCTGCTCTTTCTAACAGCTCTCCAAACTTCAGGGCTGGCTTTACGACCAGCAACTGAAAAAACTCTCCTCTCCTATGACCCTGTGCCAACGGATTAACTAAGAGTTCCTCCAACGCGGAAGGCACCTCAAGCTTTGCATTTGTAAAGCGATTGATGTAAGCATGCAGGCTCTCGTTCTCTTTCTGCTTTAAACTGAACAGCTCAAGCGGCATTTTCTGTTACTTCCTGCAGCTAGTGAACTGGTGCAAGAAGGCCGAGCTGAATTCGTCAAAATTGTTGATAGAGTGTGGCGGTAGCTGGCTAAACCAGAGYTGGGCTGATTTAGTAAAAGTCATGGGGAAGACCTGACACATGACTGCATCCGAACACTTGTTCACTACTGCTGCAATTTCGAAACGGCTTAGGTGATCCCATGGATCCGTCGTCCCGATATACTCAAAGCCCAAAGATCTGTACGAGGCGGGCACGTCATCGCGCATGACCTCCTCCGTGAACGGCGTGCCTCTCCGCGCCGGCACGGTATTGGTGCTCGCCATTTTCCTCTTGAAATCCCTTACCTCTTTCTGCAGGCTCTGCATCTGCTCGGCAAGGCCTGGATTGGCCTGACTTGACGTTTCACTGTCGGAGGTAGAGAAGTGTTCTTCTCTATCTTGGAGGGGAGTTCGATCCACGCGCTGGTTGTGCAACGACTCCATTTCCGCTAGCGGAACTGTCCGCTCTGGCCATGCACCGGAAGGTGGCTTTGCAATCTCCGCGAATTTTTTCTCCACAGCTACCTCCACGGCTTTGCCGATAAACTCTGACAACTGTCTGAGGAAATTTTCGTTCAATGATCCGCCATAAGCAGGCGTCGATCCACCAGGAGGACGTGGCGCAGTGCTAGGTCCAGCGACCGTAGCTGCTGAAGGCTCTGTCCCCTTTAGCCCTAGAGACCACGGCATACCCCATGGCGCAGTGGAGCTAGGAGTTCCACCCAGCTCCCCGACCTGATTCCGCCGTAGTCCGTCTGAAGCCATTCCAAAAATCTCACGTCTTAGCCCAGAAGTTCCCACAGAYGGCGCCAATTGTTTTAACCCAAAATATTATCGACGTCAAGAACAATGCCTGGAACCTTGAATACCTTCTTGACCTGCGCACAAAAACACRTTAGAAAGGACCACCGGGGGATTTCCGRTGGAAACCTCTCCGATGCTTAAGTCAGTAAAGCGTATGAGGTTTCTCTTAGMAAGMAAAAAAAGGAATGCACAAAGAATGACATACCTCTCTCAGCCTTGGGGCTGAGGTATTTATAGTTTTTCCCAGTTGGGACCCTTTACGGGATCTCGGAAACAAAGGTCACGAATCAAGGGCCGTTGAAACAACAAACTCTGACAAGTGGTCACACTTGTCCCCCAGCGGGGGTCAAGAGATCATGTCTCTCTTAGTCCTGCTCTCCTTCTTACTGGCAAGCCTACCTGYGCGGGGGGGTCAAGAGGCCAGGTCTCCCCTGGTCTTGCTCTCCTTCTTATTGGATAGCCTACCTGCGTGGGGGGGTCAAGAGGCCAGGTCTCCCCTGGTCCTGCTCTCCTTCTTATTGGAAAGTCTACCTGCTCGGGGAGGTCAGGAGGCCAGGTCTCCCCTGGTCCTGCTCTCCTTCTTATTGGCAAGCCTACCTGCGCGGGGAGGTCAGGAGGCCAGGTCTCCCCTGGTCCGGCTCTCCTTATTGGCAAGCCTACCTGCGCGAAGGAGGCCAGGTCTCCCCAGCTCATGCTCTCCTTTTCACTGGCAAGCCTGCCATTATATTGCCAAGGTTTATCTCACAGGAGGTCTTCTATCAGCTCAGAGCAAATCCTGGGCTGGGATGACGCTTCTCAGCTCTTACTAACCTTAGGACAACCCCTGGGTTGGGATCCAGGTCTTATCGCTCAGCTCTTACTATCCTCAAGACAACCCCTGGGTTGGGATCCAGGTCTTACTTCTCAGCTCTTACTAACCTCAGGACAACCCCTGGGTTTGGATCCAGGTCTTACTACTCAGCTCTTACTAACCTCAGAACAACCCCTGGGTTGGGATCCAGGTCTTACTGCTCAGCTCTTACTAACCTCAGGACAACCCCATGTGTTGGGATCCAAGTCTTACTGCTCAGCTCTTACTAACCTCAGGACAACCCCTGGGTTGGGATCCAGGTCTTACTGCTCAGCTCTTTGGTCATCTAGATCCAGCTCTACCCCAATCCGGGTCTGACCTATTTATGCCTCATCAGAATTGGATATAACCCAAATAAGCCACCACAATCCTCATGCCAAGAGCARAAATAGACCAAACAGMACAAGAAGAGAARGAGACAGTTCGTGTGCCATCATTGTGATGAGCCAGGTCACATTCRACCATTCTGCTGGAAGATTATTGGCGAGAGAAGACACTTTCAGAGAACAAATGTGGCAGCTAAATCCCATGTTGGTTCTCGTGTTACCAAYATCAATACCAACACCAAGTTTAATCAAGTGTGGGTCAAGAAAAATAACATAAAGTGCAATATGATCCATACGTCTCTGAAACCAGGGAGTTGAGTGATGTTGGTACCAATGTTGGTTTTGGGAACACAACATCAGAACCAACATCAACTAAAGCCGTCGCAGAATCAGATTCCTAATCAGAAGAGGAATATCCAGCTGACCCCATTGATCTTCATGAGAGGGATATCCCATCCAGAATTCAGAGAAACCACCCCGTGGGCCAAATCATCGGAGATTTACATGAAAGGAGTACAAGAAGGAGACAGATAAACTTCAAAGAACCAGTCAGGTATGTCTGTCTGTCTACTAATTGTTCTAAGATTCGTGAGTCCTTGTATCTTTCTAAAACAGAGCCCAAGCGTGTGGAGGATGCGCTCGAGGATGAATTCTTGATAAAGGCAATGCAAGAGGAGTTGGACCAGTTTGCCAAAAATGATGTTTGGGATTTAGTCCCTCGTCCAGAGAACTGTCACGTCACTGGGACAAAGTGGATCTTTAAGAACAAAACCGATGAGGCAGGAAACATTGTGAGGAACAAAGCTTGACTGGTTGTGCAAGGGTACACACAAATTGAAGGAATTGACTTTGATGAAACATCTGCCCCTGTTGCTCGCATTGAGTCGGTAAGACTTTTACTTGTTGTTGCTTGTCATATGAAGATATCATTTCATCAAATGGACATAAAGAGTGCTTTTTTAAATGAAGTCTTAAGTGAAGAGGTCTATGTTGAGAAACCTAAAGGATTTGTAGATCCCCTAAAACCCAACTTTGTTTTAAAACTGAAGAAAGCTTTATATGGTTTAAAACAAGCTCCTAGAGCTTGGTATGAAAGTTTGACTCAACATCTACTCTATTTGAACTTTAGACGAGGGGAATTTGACAAAATTTTATTTCTCCTTAAATCCAATAAGCACATCTTAATCATCCAGATTTATGTAGATGATATTATTTTTGGATCCACTAACGAGCAGATGGTCAAGGAGTTTATCACTCGAATGTCCGACACATTTGAAATGAGCATGGAAGGTAATCTCTCGTACTTTCTTGGTCTTCAAATCAAACAACTTAATGATGGTATTTTCCTTTCTCAGACCAAATATGCTAATAACTTAGTTAAAAAGTTTGGATTAGAAAGTGAAACGCATAAGAAAACCCCACTGGGCAAAACTGTGAAACTGTCGAGAGATGATGTTAGTAAGGGTGTTGATAACACTATGTACAGAATCATGATAGGGAGTCTATTGTATTTGACAGCAAGTAGACCTGATATTATGTATATTGTATGTTTGTGTGCTAGATATCAGTCTATCCAAAAGAGTCACACTTAAAAGCCGTTAAAAGAATCATAAGGTACATTGCTGGTACAACCGAATTAGGTGTGTGTTACACTAAGGACACTGGTACTGAACTGGTAGGGTATACTGATTTGGACTGGGCTGGGGATGTGGTAGATAGGAAGAGTACTTCAGGGGGCTGTTTTTACTTGGGTAACAATCTAATCTATTGGTATAGCAAAAAACAGAATTGTATTTCTCTTTCTACAGCTGAAGCCGAGTATATTGCAGCTGGAAGTGCATGTACACAATTATTGTGGATGAACCAAATAATTGAAGACTATGGTCTGCACAGTAGTATTTTGACTTTGCTTTGTGACAATTCCAGAACCATTGACATCTCGAAAAGTCCAGTCCAGCATTCTCGAATCAAACACTTTTACATAAGATACCACTTTATTCGAGACTTGGTTGAGAGGAAGATAGTTAGCCTTGAGCATATTGAGACAGACAATCATCTTGTTGACATCTTCACGAAGAAATTAGATTTCGAGACCTTCTCTCATTTGAGAAGAGATCTCGGTGTGTACATTGTCTAAGCCAATGTTATTTTGTGATGTTGTGACACACCATATCAACATCAGTCACAACATTTGTATAATTTTGCATCCATTTTTTTTCTTTTCATACATAATCCAAATGCATTGAGTCTGGTTGAAAGTGAGATAAGGTCTAGTGTTGCAATAAAGGCGATGACAAGAAACACTAACCTCTTCAATTAGGTGATTGTGGATCTTGCCCGCAGAAACTGGTTTTTTCCCAGGTCCAAAAAATAAGAGGTGTTAACAGCAATTGCTGAAGATAAGCTATTTCTCTTCAAATCCCTAAAAAGACGAAGAAAATATGGATACAAATCGATCCAATCTTTAAATTTCACCTTCTTGAGCGATTTTGACGTAGTAATTAACTTAGGTTAAGGGGTAAGTTTCCATTGACTTTTCCTGAGGCAATGTTGGTTATAATGTTATCAGTAATAAAAAGCAACACTGATGGAAGTCACTAAAACCATAATGGAAATAATTTTAAACTTTTTAGATCATGAATTTTAGGTATCTAATAGGACATTCATACTTTGGGAAGATGCCTTTTTGCTGTGCGTACTGTTGCTTGTGTTTTTGTCTATCTTGAAATCTCTTGATTGCGTTTTGAATCTAGCTAACTAAGTGTTTCAGTGGAGTTGTACTCGGACGGCTGGACAGGTAATAACGAGCTTAATTTGGAGACTGATAAGTCATATTGCACAAGTTTGACTCTACTGTGCTGATGGTTCGATTAATCCAGCTCTATACTTTGGTTAATTTTGTTGTCAAGTCGTGCGATCTTATTTGTTTTGTTTTCAAAATAATAAGATGAGATAATGGTTGAAATGGGGAGTGATCACGTATCCTACATTATGGGGGAGTGGTTTTATTTTAGAAAGGAAATAAATTCAGTTTTAGACTCCAAATCCGCTGAAAGGTAAATTAGGGTTATTCCCTTCTTTTTTATTTTCTTTCTCTCTCCTTGGCAACGGTCACTTTTTGAAAGGCATAAATACATGATTTTTTTTACCGTTTTACCACTTCCCCAATAACCCTCTGAAATTGAACTCTCCAGCTCTCTCACAACTCTCCAACTATCTCGACTCTTTTGTTGCTCTTGTGTTTTTGAGAAATTTGCAGGATGTCAAACTCACCCTCGTCCTCATCTGTTCCTGAGTTGCCGACAGAGTTCCGTTGCTCCGGCGAACAGGTTCCTGCACCCTATGTGAAAATTGGAGGCCTGGACATTCGTGCCGAAGTCGGTGTTGGTTCTTATTCCATCCCAACATCACCGCCTCCCTCTCCACCTCATGATTCTCATGACGTTGTGCCGGCTCCTACACCGATTGATGCCGCCCTTGAAGCACAGGTTTTTCCAGGGCAGCCCGGCAACGAAATCGATGTTGATAATCCAACAAATTTGGCGTTTTTTGCTGATATGTTTGGACGAGTGGGGAACCCTGCCCTGAAAAGATCCCGGCAATTGCGCAATATTTCTCTCGGCGTAGTGCCGCCTGCAGTACCGAAGAGCCAAGCAGGGCCGCGCTGCAATGTGCCCATTGATCACATGAACCTCACGTAGGATGTCAAGGTGATGTCAGACCCTGATGGTGATGATTATGTTCCTGCCGCTCCGGTTGAGGGGTCCGTGCAGCCGTTTGCTTTAGCTCTGAGTTAGACAAAGAAGATGACGCCTCGTCGGAAGTAGACTGTGAAATTGGCTGACTAGAAAATTACCCCGGCATCAGTCAAGGTTTCCCCAGGTTCTACTGCAACTGAATATTCGTCCCCACCTTATACTATTTTTGACTTTTTGTCTGGTGAAGTGACGAGTTCATCTCGACCGGTTGCCAATGATCCCCCTCCGTCTCCTATCCGTGAGACACAGCACGATTTCGATCTTGATCTATTTGAGTATTCCTCTGATTCATCTTTTGATGTACCTCTTCGGGATATCCTTCTTGCCAACAAGAAGGACAAGAAGAAAAATAAGACTACTGAGGAAGACAATGTTGCTCCTCATGTTGGTTCTCCCATACCAACATCACATCATTTCCAGTCTGTTTTGTCCTCGAGCTCTGCCTCTGATACTATTGCTTCTCTTGCTCCCACGCCGACTCCATCTGACACCTCTATTCACTCACACTCCTCTGGTGGCTCTCCAACTCGGGCTATTGAGCTTGAAGACATGGTGCCGCATTCTGACAGGTTCTGGACTGCTGAGGCCGAGGAGTTGTTTTCTGAGTACCAGACCTGGCATATGATTGTTGAGCGTCGTGTCTCGGTTGAGTTGTTTGAGAGGCAGAACTTGATTGCCTATTTTCAGCATAGAGGTATGTATTCTACAGTCTCCACTGCCATGCCTTTTGTTCGTGATATAGTCATGGAGTTTTAAGCCAATCTGTTTCCCTCCATTATTGATCTAAATTCTGTGAATTTTTGCAATGTATTTGTGTGTGGAAAAGTGTTTAGTTTTACCCTTGATTTGATTGATGAGTTAATTGGGACTGAACGTAATGAGGTGATTCTATTGTGGATGATATGAATGAGGTTATTTCGTTCTTGTCTGGCGGTATGGTGCATGCGTGATTTGAACAGTTGCCGAGCACTCGGCTTTCTTCTCTTTACTCTATTTTGCACAAGGTGGTCATTTGCAACTGGGTTCCCTCCAAGAATACTACTTGTGTTACGCGGCCTCAGGCCCAGTTTTTGTACAGGCTTTGGAAGGGAATCAAGTTCAGTTTTGGGCAGCACGTGTTCAACATTATCGCGAAATCCGCCACCACCAAGTCTGCGGCCTCGTTGTGTTTTCCCTCTTTGATCCTTAGTGTGCTTGCAAATCAGGGTTTGACGCTTCATCCTGATGACGTGCTTACTGGTGAGGCTGACTGGTTGCTTTGAGGGGCCAACATATTACTGGTGTGCGGGTTATTGATCTACCTTGGCAAGAACCTTTCCAGGCCAGTGTTGCTAGTGGTGTTGGGTCCAGCGTTCCCAACATGGTCCCCATTTCTGCGCAGGTTCTTTGTGCGCATGTTGCCTGGATTGACGCGCAGTTGACCCAGCTGTAGGCACTTCGTGGTTCTATCATGGAGGCCCTTTTGCCTTCAGGCCAAAAAGGAGGAGATAATGATAATGACGACGCTGATAAAGTTGAGGCTGAAGATGATGCTGCTGCTGCCAAGGCTTTGGCGAGCCTTGCTTGTGAGAATAGGAGGAGGAATATCCGTTCTCGCAATAAGTCCTTGAAGAAAATGAAGAAATTGAAGAAGCAGTTGAAGAGAAAGGATCGGGGTGAAGGAACTTCGACATCCCCTCGTCGTTGGGTCCGAAGTCAATGAGTTCCTTGTGTTTTGTTTTGATAAGTAGAAATGAACAATGTTGTTTTTTAATGTTGGTTGGCTGTGTTAATAACATTGGGTATTTTATTTAGGGGGAGTTTTCTAACTTAGGGGGAGTTAGTAGTTTTTGTTTTTGCGTCGTAGTATTTTGTCCAGAAAGGCAAAAGGGGGAGATTGTTGAGGAATTTATTCTTTGACAATAATTCCTTTTTTAGTGTTTGCCTTTCTTGGGCACAAAATAAATTAGGAACTCTAAATTTTGTTTCCTAGTTTATGTACTTTATTTATTTTCCTAGATTGTGTTGAGGATTTGTTTTACTTATTTTCCAAGTTTAGGATTTTAGGATTGTCTATTTAAGACAAGAGAATACTAAAACTTGGACATTTTTTTACGCACGGAATCGAGACGCACGGATTTTCTCGAGAAGACGCAAGCAAGCAACACAGCAAGAAAAGAACACGAAGACTACTTGGAGCCACTGTTCGAGATTAAGGTCTTCGAAGTTGCGTGACCAACGAAGGAGATCTTTCATCTAGGCGACAAGTATTTAGTATCATGTTTTTGGGCAAGACTCCTGTCAGGCCGGACTAACGGATCATCCGTTAGGCCAAGATTTCATACCACTAGATTATACACTAGTACAGAAACTGCATTCTAGAACAGACAAAAAAGTCAATCCAGAAGGGTATTTTTAAAACTGTTCTGGATAGCACTTTCTAGAATGGTATTTTAAAATACCGTTCTGGAATGACGACTTTCCAGAACGGTTTTATAATACCGTTCTAGAAAGTATACTTTACAGAACATAAATTTTAATACCGTTCTGGAATGTTCGTCAATCCAGAACGATATTTTAATACCGTTCTGGAAAGTGTACTTTTCAGAACAGTATTATAATTACCGTTTTGTATTGACGAACAATCCAGAACGGTATTGAAATTACCGTTCTAGAAAGTCTATCTAAAAAAAACAAATTACAATCCAGAACGGAATTGAAATTACCGTTCTGGATTTATTAATCAATCTAGAACAGTATTAAAAAACCGTTCTTGAATGTCTTTCTCAAAAAAAAATCAGAAGGTTATTTTTAAAAATAACGATCTGGAAAATCTCTACCAATTTAAAATTTTTTCACAATTTCAGCACGGGTAAATGGGGCGGCTAAACGAAGCGGGTAAATGAAATATTTTACAACTTGTGAAAAATCAAATAAAAATGGCGACAGGCCACATTTCGGTATCACTTTCTCACTCCTCCTCCTCTCTCACCGCCTTCACCACCGCTCTCCTTCCGCCCATATATCATACCAAAATTCTAATTTTACCCCTTCAACTGCTTCAATTCACCGAAGCGTCACTTCTCCAGCGTTGTTTCGAAGGACAGGACTTCTTCTCCCGTCGACTCTATTTCTGAAGATTTGAAGAATCAAAATATGGAGCATAACAATGGCAATTATAATAATAATTATGGTCGCGATGGCGTTAATACTGGTATGAATGTTGATAATATTTGTCGAATTAGGGTTAAGTTAAAGCTGGAGGAATTGAAATGGGACCATTCGTTTATTCGTGAGCTTCCGGGTGATCTGAGAAGTGATTTAACACCACGAGAGGTTTCATCTTGTTTGACTTATTTGATAATTTACTGCTCTGATTTTGTGGATATTGATTTGCCTGACTGAATTGTTCCCGTGTCACTAAGTAGGTTATTATATTGAAGATTTATATTAATTGGAAACTTGAAAGGCAAAATGAATATTGTCTGCTAGATGTATAATCTCCTTATTCATGTTCAAGCAAGTTTCAATAATACCATTGTCACGGTTACAGATGTACGGGGTCGGGTGGTTTCCTGGTCCTCGGCCGGTACTTGTGGATTCAAGGGTACGAGAAGAGGGACACCCTTTGCTGCTCAAACTGCAGCAGCAAATGCTATTCGTACAGTCGTCGATCAAGGTATGCAACGAGCAGAAGTCATGATAAAGGGTCCCGGTCTAGGAAGAGACGCARCATTACGAGCTATTCGTAGGAGTGGGATACTATTAACTTTTGTATCTTATATCTAAATAAAGACTTGATTTTTATTAAAATTGAGAAAAAAGTTTCTGGTATTTAAATCTTGAAGTTTATGTATCAAGGTGGGGTGTTCTTATGACCAGTGCTATGTTAAGAGCAGGATTTTTTTTCATTTTTGTCATTTGAAAATAGGGTAAATAATGGGGGCACAATGCGATATTGGGTTATCTGGGAAATAAATAATTATTTTGTGATATTTGATGTTATTTAGTACCTGTTATGCTCCTTTAAATGGGATGTTCTAGATGTGTATAGGGGATTCGTTCTGCGTGTTGATATTCGATCCTATTCAATGTGTTCTTATATATTATATGCAGGTCTTGCATTCTTGTTACACAAAAGTATCTCCATTGGCTGAAGTTGACAATCCTCAACTTGTTACGTGGTCAGATTCAGTTGTAGGGTCACTTGATTTGGATCCAAAAGAGTAAGTTGTTTGATTTATCTGCACTAATGTCTTACTTCATTCTATGTATGCGAGTGGCAGGAAAAGAGTGCAAATGAGAGTGAACTGTCAGTTAACTGAGATAAAAGAATTTGAAATAAGTGAGGAGAGGGAAAACAATGTGTAGATAGCAGAAGATAGTTTAAGCTATGGCCTCTGCTTCCATACTCTCCACTCTCATAGTTGAATATGACGAAGTCTAATTGGGTTCTCCGATTGGTAGCGTCTTTTTGCCGGATTCACAAATTTACTGGTAAATCTCTTGATCTTTGTTAACATACATTCTTATCGAAAAAAAATTCTGGTAAATCTCCTGATTGTTATCTTATTAATTTGTTGAGAGTTTGAGGATTTTTTTGTTAATGTTGGGGAGATCACAATCTCAATTTGAATGTACGATTAATCTAGTATTTGTTCGCATGTTTTGAAATTAAGTGGTTAGAGATAAAAAAATAGTATTTGCTCACTTGTTTTTGATGCAGAGAAACATTAGATCAGTGTTGCTAATGCAAAAAAAGATTTCAAAGCATTGCATGAGATTTGGATGGATAAGGGCTTGGTAAATTCTCATTACCAAGAATCGATCGATGAGGTATTTCTTCTGATATATATATTCGTATATATATACAATTTGTTATTTAGTTAGCGTTCTCAACTTAACAAGCCGATTTTTATAATCAATGTCGTCATATTTGATATATTACAGCACCGCCAAGTTATGGGCAACATAGAGGCGTTTGCATTGACAACTCTAAATGACGTACATCACTCACGAGTCGAGCGTGTAAGGAATGATCCCTCGTTGAAGTCTATCTTCGATGAGACTGACCCTACAGTTAAGATGAGATTGGATATAAAATCAACATATCTTGTTTTGTAGTCGAGTGTAATTATTTTTGTAAAGGGGGGGCGATAAGTATCTTGATAAGGCACTGGAGTATGGAATATAAGCCAGAGGAGTACTTTTTTAGGGATATTGGATTATACGCTCTCGGATTAGATATTTCTTTTGACGACACTAAAGAGGATGCTGTTGTTGCTCAGGCAAGTAGTATCAATGCTTTAAAATTAGTTTATTCTAATTCCCATGAATTGCAACTAACATTTTATACACTTTTTAATTAAAATTTGATTTTTTTTTAAAAAAATTACATTTTTTCCCAGATAATCCAAAGTGATGAGTTGGTTTTTTTATTCTTAACTAAAACAAACAATGTGATTTATTTTTATTTCTTTCCTTTTTTATTCTATTTATTGTGAATTTGAAACTCTGTCTATGATTGTAATATGCTGATATTTTTTGTTGATTGTGAATCTGAAATTCTAGCACTTTCAGATGAAGGTTTGTTGCAGAAGTCATTTGTGTGTGTTTAGAGTTGGGAGGGGGAGAGAGAGATTGCGAAGTTGTAGATAAGAATTTTAAACCACAATAGTTCACAGAAAATGGGTTGGCTTGGCTGGTATTTGATTCATAACTTGGGTAGACTTATAAAGTCCAAACAAAATGCCCAAAATATAGATGCAGGCCCAAGTATTATTATTATTATTATTATTATTATTATTATTATTATTATTATTATTATTATTATTTCTTGTATAAAAACAAAACCATGGAGCACAAAACTATCACCAACCATCTAAAATGGCAGCTGCTTCAACTACTACTCCCTTTGCTCCTCCCCTCAAACTCTCACACTTCTTCAACTACAATAATAAAACCCAAAGACTGAAGTTTAAACTCGCCACMAATAATAATAGTAATAATCCCATATCTCAAAARAGGGGGTTTTGAAAATWCCGTACTGGATAATGACTTACCAGAACGGTTTTTGAAAATACCRTTTTGGAAAGTATGACTTACCAGAAGGTAATTTCAAATACCGTTCTGGAATGTTTAACTTACCAGAACGGTTTTTTGAAATTACCGTTCTGGTAAGTTATACTTTCCAGAACGTCTTTTTTAAAAATCGTTCTGGAAAGTGGCGGATCAACATGGAATGGTACCATTCTACATCAGAAAAAATTTTTTAGAACGCCTTTTTTTTACCCTTCTAGTAAGTCTGCCAATCCAGAAGGGTAAAAAAAGGCGTTCTGGAAAGTACAGACTTTCTAGAATTATGTCACTACAGAAGGCACAGAAAGGCGTTCTGGATAGACAGAATTACTCTTCTGGATATGCAGTTTCTGCACTATATATAGTACAAAAATCAATACATTATAATAAAAAGTCAATACATCATAATACTTATACAAAAACCAATACATCATAACACGGTTCAGATATTTATGAAAAACCAATATTTTTGAGTAAAAAACCAATATATCATAGTTCAAAAACCAATACATTAAAGTATCGGGTCAGATGGTCTGACGCAAGTCTTTGCCCATATTTTTTGATACTTTAGTATCCGGCAGTACTGCCGGATTTTCTGACTGCCAAAAGGCCGTCAGGAATGCTGACGGGTATGCTGGCGGAAACATATACTGGCGGTTTTGCTGGCAGGCTTGGCCGCCAGTAAATATTCCCGTCAGCATGCCCTCAAGGGTGAGGCGGGAATTAATACCGCGCAACTATCCTGACGGGCTTGCCCGTCAGGATATATTTTTGATTTAAAAAAAAAAAAAAAAAAAATGTTGGCGGCCATGGCCGCCAGCATTAGTTTTTTAATTAAAAAAATAAAAAATATACGCTGACGGCCAAGATCGTCAGCGACTTGGCCGTCAGGATTGTAACCTAAAATCGGGCCTCCCCCCTCCCCCGCCTCACTTTCTTTTCTCTCCTTTCTCTCTCTTTTTTCTCCTCCTCTCCCCGCAGCACCGCCGCCCGCTCCGCTCCGCTCGCCCGCCGCCGCCGCTCCATTCCGAAGCCCAGCCCGCCTGCCTCCCACCGACGCAAACGCTGCAGCCGACCCAGCCCACCTCCGCGCCGCTGCCGCCCAGCCACCTCTGCTCCACCGCCTCGCCACCGCGGCCGCCTGCCTCCACCGCCGCAGCCGAGCCCAGCCCGTCTGCCATCTC
>BMAC01000591.1:318897-370769 GCA_014905375.1 Phtheirospermum japonicum
AAAAAAAAAAAACACGGTAGACATCCTACTCTACCTAACAAAATTAAATTCAGCGTGGATACAGATCATATATAGATGCAAAATGTAGAGCTGGTTAGAGTTAACTAGGCATGCTATCAAACCTACATCATTGAATAGGTGCAACATGAATATTTAAGGGCAACCTACGTCATTGAATTGGTTCATTATGAATAGTACAAAAAAAAGGTTGCTATTTGACAATTTTAAGTAGGTGGATTGTAAAATTTCATTGGAGCCCTTTTTATTCACATCACAAATCAAAATATAATAAATAAATAAATATATATATATATATAATAATAATATTATACATAAAGATATTATATAATATCAATTTAATCAGATTTAATTTGCAACATTTTGACTCGGTGTGTCTTAACTTAATCAAAAAAACTAAATTTTGTTGATTGTGCCAACTCCAAAAAATTAATGAGCAATTTTACCCAAATAAATTCATATATTCATTCTACTAAATTCAGTTTTTCGTTAATGTTACAAAAATAAGTACGCAAGATTAAAAAAAACAAATGGAGCAACCTGAGTAGAAGAAACCTAATCATACTCACCAACCTTCAACAACAAAAGATTCTAGTTAGATCTAATTCAAGTTAGGGAGTACTTGCTTGCAAGCTAAAATAAAAATAAAAAATGATTTTAATTTCAATCCCAAGAAAACCACTTTATTCCTGCAATTTAATTAATACTCTCGAGTCTTCACCTGTAACAAGGATTTCCTGGAAACCGATCAATTTTGGTCACTCTTGTGCTTTTCAGTGACGACATAATCATGTCTAGCCTTTCGAGCGACTTGATAAACCCCGGTGCAGGCCAAGGCGAAGTTATTGGAGAAGAGGTTCCAGTTCTTAGGGGTGATGATGGTGCAGTAATGGGCCCCAACGAACCCAGCGATGGCGAAGGCCGTCTGCTGAGGATACGAAACAGCGTCGGGTGGAATGGAGAAGTTGGAAATGTTGGCAGCACTTAGTGCCCACTTGAAGGTTGGTGCCCAGAAATGAATGGTCTTTGGGCCTGCTGGATGGTTCCATAGGCTTTGCATCCAATTACTACTCACCATTATTATCACTGCGTCTGGTGAGTATACGTGAGTATTGGTGTTCTTTAAAAAGGTATTGAAAACCGCCCAAAAAAGATAGGCATGTTTTCCATTTTTGTTTGTCCGTTAAAGATTAGCATGTTTTCCATTTAAAAGTTAGAATACCACAAAAAATACTAAAACACCCCTATTTAGTTTACTTTATTTATTAAAATACTAAAAAGTTAAGAGTAAAGTAGGAAAAATAGCAAAAAATTTACAATTCCAATTACAATCATTTTGTCTTCTTAAACTCCGTGTTTACGTCTATCCGCCTATCTTTTCCGAACGGAGGGAGTAGTATAAGCATCATTGCAGTTTTAGCCCTCGGGGTTGGCAATTTTATCGCTATTATTCATTGATAATATCCTAATTAATTAATGCTATGAAAATTTTGAATCAGATCAGATTGATGTGTCATGGTCCATCCGATCATCTGTTCTATAATTATGATTTATTAATTTTTATATTATAATGTATTGATTTTTTTGTAAACCTCTTCCCGTCTACTATGGTATTTTGATTTTTTATTATGATGTATTGGTAGTAAATATTGTATTGATTTTTGTAATATAATATATTAATTTTTTATACAAAATGCATTAATTATGAAGTTGTGGCTGATGATCCGTTTGCCCAACTTGACAAGAGTTTGACTCCCTCTTTCTCTCCCCCATCCTCTCTTAAAACTAAACCGGGTACAAAATTTGGTACCTCTCTGATTGAATGCTCCTAGGACATATAATGTATGTAAAATGAATGATTTGGAGATTTTTTGCCTATGTTCTCAATTTGGGAATTTCGGAAATGAGATACAATAGTGGAAAAGAAATTTTAAGAAAAAAAATATGATTTTAAGCTTGTGAATGAATATGAGATGAAAATATAGTTATTAAAGTTAATTAACAAAAAATTAAAATAATTATAAAAAATTGTGTAGTTAGAGTTATGTGAGTGATTGAAAAATATAAGAAAACTGTGTAATAATGATCGGTAATCAAATGATTTATTTAAACAATGAATTGAAATGATTGTGAAAAATAAAAATTGAGTGTCACTTAAAACATAAACATTTAAACATTTTCAAAAAAATTCAAAATGAGATTATTTTTTCTGCAAAATGAAAACATAAGAAACTGTCGCCTTAATTGTTGATGTATTGGTTGCTATTATTGTATATAAAATTAATATTTTTTTTAAAGTTTAGTGCACCTTATTTTGAAAAAGAAAAAGACAAACATGTAGTAATCTTTTTTTTTAAATTTATTTGGAATACAACATATAAAATTTTTCACATTTTACTATATTTTTATTTCACATTACCCATTGTTTGTTTATGCTACATGCTTTCAATTTGGTTTGGAGAGTAACTGGTAAATGTAGCTGTTTAGTTGGACATTAAAGTTCGAAAGAAGAAAAGACAATGAAACGGTACACATTAAAGAGGGCGCGCTACTCAACTTAACAAAATTAAATTCGATGTTGGATATAGATCATATCTGGATGCTAAATGTAGATCTAGTTATAGTTAACTATACATGGCCATGGCAACCTACATCATTGCATATGTGCACCGTGAAAATATTTAAGTGCAACCTATATCGTTGAATTGGTTCATTACGAATAGTACAAATTAAACAAGAAGTAAAGCTATTTGACAAATTAAATCAAGTGAATTGTTAAATTTCATTTTAAGCCTTATTTGATTTACATCACAAATCAAAAATTTATATATATATATAAATTACATAAGATATCATATGGGTTTCAATTTCAATCAAGAGATAACAATTGTATTTATAAAGTATATAAATATCAAGTTAATTAGATTTAATTTGCAATCATTTTGACTATGAATCATTCGAGTCTGTCTTAATGAACAACTAAGTCAAATTCCAACCTAATTTTTAGAATTTCACGAAGAGATCGAACATATTAACAGAGTTATATGCATCTCGGATGTTGAGCAATTTATTCTTGGTAATAATTCATATTTTGTTATTTGTCTTTTTTGGGCACAAAATAAGTTAGAAACTAGATTTAGGAGTATATTGTGTTTCCTAGTATGTGTACAGGACTTTAATTATTTCTAAATTGTGTTTAGGATTTATTTTAGGTATTTACCAAATTTAAGATTTTAGGTTTGTCTATTTAAGACAAGGGGATTCCTAAAACTTGGGATCGATCTTTTACGCACGGAATTCTAAGACAGAAGACGCAAGACAAAGACGCACAGCGAAGACTGAAGAACATGAAGACTACTTGGAGCCATTGATCGAGATCAACAAATTATTCGAAGTTGCATGACCAACGGAGAACAGCTTGTTCAACCTAAGCGACAAGTATTTAGTATCATGTTTATGTTATTCTAGTTTTCATATATTGCTTAATATTTTTGTATTGATCGAAAAACAAGGAATCAATATAGTTTTCGGGTTTGTACACCCAAGTTCACTAGTAATTTTACTTGTGAACTGAATTTGTTTAAACCGTGTTCTTAAATTTATTTTCCGCTGCATACTATTGTTTTACTCTGGTCGATGTTGTTAACCAGTGTTGTTAAATATTATCTGAGACTTATTTTTAAAACCATAGACCTTCAAATTTTACAATTGGTATCAGAGCGGGTTACTTAACCTTTTAAATACTGATCCTTATTTTTAGGTGCTATGGATGCTCAAGGCAACCCAAGGCCACCGATCCTCAACGGGGAGAATTATTCTCTCTGGAAACAAAGGACGTGTTGGCACTTAAAGAGCATAGATGAACGAATATGGAGAACCGTCCTCGTTGGATGGGAAAAGTCACGTGTCACTGATGGAGAAGGCGACACTATCCCAAAAAAGGAGGAAGACTGGACTGCTGACAAAATGAATGCTGCGAATTGGAATTCCAAAAGTATCAACACCTTGTGCAGTTATGTTGATGCAAGCTATTACAGAGTCATCAAGAATTGCGATTCAGCAAAAGATGCTTGGGACGCACTCCAAAGGGTGTGTGAAGGAACTGCAAGTGTGAGGAAATCAAGGCTAAGGATGTTGATGTCCACGTTCGAAGCAATGAGAATGGATGAGAAAGAATCAATCATGGACTATTCCATGAGACTGTCAGAAATCACAAGCGAGTGCAGAGATCTTGGTGAGGCAATAACTAACTCTCGTCTTGTAGGAAAATTGCTGAGATCTATTACAAAGAAATACAATATGAAGGTGGTTGCCATAAAAGAATCTAAAGATATTGATAATATTGAATTCAACACCTTAGTTGGAAACCTTAAGCAGTATGAGATAGAACACCTTGGGTCCAACCCAAAAGAAAAGAGTGTTGCTTTTTCTTCAGAGACTAATCCAGACAACGATGAAGATGAAGAGGACTTTGATTTCAGTGGAATTCTGAAGAAGATGGAATCTACTACGCTTTGTGAAGATGAATTGTCGTTTGTTACCCAACGTTTCAACAGTTTCTTGAATAAGAAAAATAGCCTCGGAGGTTCAACTACGAAGACCAGGCCATAGGTGTCTCGCCAAAATTTACTGGACGAGCTCTTCCCAGATCTCAGTCCACTTCCTCAATTCCAAACGTATCCAATCCCACGAGACCACTCAGTGAAGTGCAGTGTTATGAATGTAAAGGTTGGGGACACTACAAAAATGAGTGTCCTAACACTCTTAGGAAGAAGAGCATGGTTGCTACTGATTTCACTGAGGATGTAAATGATTCCGAGTCAACTGAACCTGTTCCATCCTTATTTACCCATGTTGTTTGGGAAGATGATGTCCATGTTGATAGCCTTGAAACCAACATCGTATGCTTGAATATTGAAATCCCTGATTATCATAAGGAGTACGAGCTGCTGAGTATTGAGCACCATCAACTATTTGTCAGCTGGGAAAAACAGGTACTCAAGGTCAAGGATCTCTTGAAAGAAGTAGAAAAACTAACCAAAGAAAAGGATGATCAGACTGAAATAATTGTTCGACTGGAAACATCGCTCACCAAGAAGGATGCTGAGTTAGAGAAGATGAGAACCGAGCTGACAAAGGTCCAAAGAACCATAGCAAATCTGAACAAAGGCAAGGTTAAGCTTGATGAAATCTTGGAGATTAGCTTTCCTAAAACCTCAAAGCAAGGAATAGGATTTAAACCAAATCAGTCACCTCAAGTGCCAAGTCAGGAGCAGAAATCGCCCAAGCGACATAAGAAGAGGAGGAGACAGTTCGTGTGCTATCATTGTTGCGAGCCTGGACACATTCGGCCTTTTTGCTGGAAGATCATAGGCGAGAGAAGGAAATTTCAGAGATCTAATGCGGCTGCTAAATCCAATGTTGGTTTCCGTCATACCAACATCAATACCAACACCAGGCTCAAACAAGTGTGGGTCAAGAAGAATAACGTCAGGTGTAACATGATCCATACCTCCCTGAAGTCCCACGTTCCTGGAGCTTGGTATTTCGATAGTGGATGTTCCAAGCATATGACTGGGTCCAATGAGCTACTTTCCAACATTGTCAGATTTCGAGGTGGAAAAGTAAAGTACGGTGGAGGCGCAAATGACCAAATTGTTGTCTAAGGAACTCTCCATGTTCCAGGCATTGTGACTCTTGAAAATGTGTTGCTGGTAGAAGGACTTACTGCAAATTTGATTAGCATAAGTCAATTGTGCGACGGAGGCTTCAGTGTCAAATTCAACCGAGAGAAGTGTGAGGTCTACGAGGATAATGGACCATGTATTCTCACTGGTCAAAGAACTTCAGATAATTGCTACCAAATCCAAAGTGATGCTTTTTGCAGACTGTCCCAATTAAGTGATGTTGAGTTGTGGCATCAAAAGCTTGGACACATAAATTACAAGATGATGGACAGGTTGGCCAAAGAAGAAGCTGTGAATGGACTGCCTAAGCTCAACACCAAGATTATTCCTGTGTGCGAGGCATTCCAGAAAGGAAAGCAAGTAGGGTGCCTCATCCGGTCCAGCAAAGTCTCACTACATCATCTTGCTTTGATCTTCTACATATGGATCTCATGGGACCACTTGAGGTTGAGAGCCTTGGTGGTAAGAGGTATGTGTTAGTGATTGTTGATGATTTTTCTAGATTCACTTGGGTAGAATTTTTAAAAGAAAATTCTGAAACTTTTGAGGCTTTCAAAAAACTTGCAAAAAAGCTGTGTGTAAGGTTTAATGTGAACATTGGTAGGATTAGAACTGATCACGGAAAGGAGTTTGAAAATGCATCTTTCTCTAAATACTGCACTTCTGAGGGCATAAGTCATGAATTTTCTTCACATATTACTCCACAACAAAATGGCATAGCCGAACGTAAGAATAGGACTCTTGCTGAGATGACTAGAACTATGCTTATTTCTAATGGCATTGCAAAATATTTTTGGGTTGAAGCAATGAACACTGCATGTCATATTACAAATAGGGCTTATTTTAGACTAGGTTCATGTGCTACTCCCTATGAGTTGTTGATGGGAAAGAAACCGAACTTGAGCTATTTTCATATTTTTGGATGTATTTGTTATGTTCTCAATGACAGAAATCTTCTAGCTAAACTAGACTCAAAAAGTGATAAGTGCATTTTCATGGGTTATTCCTAAAACAGTTATGCATATAGGTTATTTAACCTTAGAACAAGAAGCATGTTTGAGTCAGTTAATGTCAAGTTCGACGATCTAACTAGTGCAGTCAAACCTACCGAGGATAATGATCTAGTTTATGATCAAAATCCTCAAGAAAATGTCACTTCTCCTTCAGTTGATAGTGCAGGTATTGAGAACAAAGATGCAGGTACTGAATCCAAAGAATTGAGTGATGTTGATACCAATGGTGTTACTGGGATACCAACATAAGAACCAACATCGAGCCAAGTCGCAGAATCTGATTCTGATTCAGAATAAGAAGATCCAGCTGATCCCATTGATCTTCATCAAAGGGATATTCCATCCAGAATCCAGAAAAACCACCCCATGAGCCAAATTATCGGTGATTTGGACGAAAGGAGTACAAGACGGAGACAGACTAATTTCAAGGAGATGGTCAGGTACGTATGTCTGTCTACTAATTGTTCTAAGATTCGTTAGTCTTTGTATCTTTCTAAAATAGAGCCCAAGCGAGTGGAGGATGCACTCAAGGATGAGTTCTGGATTCGGGCAATGCAAGAGGAGTTGGACCAGTTCGCCAAAAATGATGTTTGGGATTTGGTACCACGACCAGAAAATTCCCATGTGACGGGAACAAAGGGGATATTCAAAAACAAGACTGATGAGGCTGGCAACATTGTGAGGAACAAAGCTCGACTTGTTGCACAAGGGTATACGCAAATTGAAGGAATTTATTTCGATGAAACTTTTGCCCCAGTTGCCCGCATTGAGTCGGTAAGGCTTTTGCTTTCTGTTGCTTGTTATATGAAGATTTCATTGCATCAAACGGACATTAAGAGTGCTTTTTTAAATGGAGTCTTGAGTGAAGAAGTGTATGTTGAACAGCCTAAAGGATTTTTGGATCCTCAAAATCTAAATTTTGTTTTAAAACTGAAAAAAAAGCTCTTTATGGTTTAAAACAAGCTCCTAGAGCTTGGTATGGAAGGCTAACTCAATATTTGCTTTATTTAAACTTTAGACGAGGGGAAGTTGATAAAACCTTGTTCCTTCTTAAATCCAATAAGCACATATTAATCGTCCAAATTTATGTGGATGATATTATTTTTGGATCCAGTATCGAGGAGATGGTCAAGGAGTTTGTTACTCGAATGTCCGATACATTCGAGATGAGCATGGAAGGTAACCTCTCATACTTTCTTGGTTTACAAATCAAACAGCTTGATGATGGTATTTTCCTTTCCCAGGATAAATATGCTAAGAATTTAGTTAAAAAATTTGGTTTAGAAAGTGAAACTCACAAGAAAACGCCGCTGGGCAAAACTGTAAAGCTGTCGAGAGACGATGTTGGTAAGGGTGTTGATAACACCATGTATAGAAGTATGATAGGGAGTTTGTTGTATTTGATAGCAAGTAAACTAGATATATGTATAGTGTGTGCTTATGTGCTAGATATCAGTCTAATCCAAAAGAATCACACTTAAAAGCAGTTAAAAGAATAATTAGGTATATTGCTGGTACAACTGAACTAGGTGTGTGGTACACAAAAGATACGGGTATTGAACTTGTAGGGTACACTGATTCGGATTGGGCTGGAGATGTGGTAGATAGAAAGAGTACTAATGGGGGGTGTTTTTTTCTGGGTAACAATTTAATCTCTTAGTACAGCAAGAAGCAAAATTGTATTTCTCTTTCTACAGCTGAAGCCGAGTACATTGCAGCTGGAAGTGCATACACTTAATTACTGTGGATGAACCAGATGATAGAGGACTACGGTCTGCACAGTAGTATCTTGACCGTGCCGTGTGACAATTCCAGTGCCATTGACATCTCCAAAAATCCAGTCCAGCATTCTCGAATCAAACATATTGACATAAGGTACCACTTTATTCGAGACCTAGTTGAGAGGAAGATTGTTAGCCTTGAGCATATTGGAACAGATAATCAGTTTGCTGAAATCTTCACTAAGGCATTAGATTTCGAGACCTTCTCTCATTTGAGGAGAGATCTCGGTATGTACATTATCTAACCAATGTTGGTTTGTGATGTTGTGACACCTCATATCAACGTCAGTCACAACATTTGTATACTTTTGCATGCATTTTTATCTTTCTTTTCATACATAATTCCATTGCATTGAGTCTGATTGAAAGTGCGATGAGGTCCTGTGTTTCAATAAAAGTGACAGCAAAAAGAACCAACCTCTTCAATAAGAGGTTTTTAACAGCAATTGCTGAAGATTAAAAGATTCAAATCCCTTCAAGGATGAAGAAAATCTGGATACAAAATGATTCAATCTTTAAATATCACCTTCTTGAGAGATCTTGACGTAGTCATTCACTTGGGTTAAGGGGTAAGTTTCCATTGACTTCACCTAAGGCAATGTTGGTTTATAATGTTGTCATTAATAAAAAGCAACATTGGATCAAGTCACTGAAAATCTTAATATGTTTTTGTATATTCTTATAGGTCATTTTTTTAGGCATCACATAGGACATACATACTTTGTGAAGATGCCATCTTGCTGTGCGTATTGTTACTTGTGTTCTTTGTCTATCTTGAAGACTCTTAATCTTGTTTTGATTGGAGCTAACCAAGTGTTTCAGTGGAGTTAAAATCGGATGGCTGGACAGGTAATAACGAGATGAGTTTGGTGAGTGAAAATTAACATTGCACAAGATTAAAAACAAGATTACCTCAGTATTTTCGGCCGATTAACATTTCAGCTTTAATCTTGAGATAATACCACTGGTCAGCTTTAATCTTGAGATTAAAAACGAGGTAATTTTTGGTCCACTGAAAATTAACATTTCATAAATCTGATGGTTCATAAATTCCAGCTTTATATTTTCGGCCGATTTTGTAGAATGGGTTGTGCAATTTTATTTTTGTTAAAAAAAAGGGGGGAGATAATGGGAAGAGATACTAGGTTTGTTTTATGATCACGTAGCCTAATCTAAGGGGGAGTGGCATTTTTGTAAAGGAAATAAAAATTGTGTTTGAAGGCTCTAAAATCCGCTGGGTAGTAAAATTAGGGACTTTTTCCTTTTATTTTTACTTTCTCTCTCCTTATGCAACGGTCATTTTTTTTTGGCATAAAAACCTGAACCTTTTTACCGTTTGATCACAACTCAAACCCTCTACGAATTGAACTCTCAAACTTCCTTATCTTTCTCTAATTCTCTCGATTTTCTTGTTTTTCCTGGTGTGCTTTTGAGAATCTGCAGGATGTCAAACCCGCCGTCTCCTTCGTCTGTTCCAGAATTACCGGCAGAACTCCGCCGCACCGGCGAACAGGTCCCTGCACCCTATGTGCGAGTTGGTGGCCTGGATATTCGTGCCAAAATCGGTGGTGGTTTGTCTTCAATCCCACCACCGCTATCAACATCGCCATCACCCTCGCCGGCAAAAGATTTCAGTGCTGTTGTTCCAATTTCGCCGCCGATTGACGCCGTTTCTGTTTCGCAAGTGTTCCCAGGACAGCCTGGGAACGAAATTGATGTTGATGATCCTCCCAACTTGGCGTTTAGTGCTGAGACTTTTGGGCGCGTAGGGAATCCTACCTTGAAACGATCAAGGCTCCTGCGCAATATTCCTCCCGGTGTTGTGCAGCCCGCAGTACCAAAGAGTAAGGCTGGGCCGCGCCGACATGTGCTTATTGAACATATGAACCTCCAGGAGGATGTCACTAGGATGTCCGACCCTGATGATGAAGATTTTGTTCCTACTGCTTCGGTAGAAGGGTTCGAGCCGCCGCTCTCATCTGACCCGAGTCTGCCGGCGAAGAAGTTTACTCGCCGAAAGCAACTTGTGAGCAAGGCCGACAGGAGATCAGGTCAGGCAAAAGTCAAAGTTTCACGTGCTTCTACTGCGACAAAGTATTCTTCACCTCCCTACACTATTTTGGATTTTATCACCGGCGAAGTCACCAGCTCCGCCAAACCGCCTGCCGATGTTCCCCCTTCGTCTCCAGTTCGTGATGATCAACCTGAGTTTGATACAGGTTTTTTTGAGCATTCCCCTGATTCCTCTCTTGATATACCTTTGCGTGATTTTCTTGAAGCATGCAAGAAGTACAAGAAGAAAAAGAAAGCTGCTCTGAAGGATGATGTTGGTACTCATGTTGATACCTCCTTACAAACATCACATCCTTCTCCGGATGAGTCATCCGCCCATACTGTCTCTGTTCCCCTTGCTTCTCATGCTCCCACGCCATCCACTTCTGATGCCTGTGCACACTCCCAGTCCTCCACAGACACTCCTACTCCGGTCCTTGAACTTGAGGATATGGATCCTTTTTCGGAGAAGCTTATTACTGCTGAGGCTGCCGAGTTGTTTGCCACTTACCAGACTCGCCACATGATCACCGAGCGTCGTGTCCCGGTTGAGCTTTTTCAGAAGCACAATCTCATCGCCTATCTTCAACACAAAGGTATGTACTCCACAGTCTCAATTTCTATGCCTTTTGTCCGGGATGTTGTGGTCGAGTTTTATGCCAATCTCTTACCGTCTATTGTTGATTTGGAGTCTGTGAACTATGGTAAAGTGTTTGTGCGTGGTCGAGTGTTTAGTTTCACCCCTGATTTAATTGATGAATTGTTTGGCACTGAGCCATATCGGGGTGATTCTACTGTGGATAATATGGATGAAGTTGTTTCTTTTTTGTCGGGTGGTATGGTGCATTCTTGGTTAGAACAGTTGTCAAGCACTAGGCTCTCCTCTCTATACTCTATCTTGCACAAGGCGGCTATTTGCAACGTGGTCCCCTCCAAGAACACGACGTGTGTTACGCGGCCTAAGGCCCAGTTTTTGTTTAGGCTTGGGAGGGGAATTTTGTTTAGTTTTGGGCAGCATGTTTTTGACACCATTGCTAAGTTTGCCACCACGAAGTCTGCGGCCTCGTTGTGTTTCACTTCTTTGGTTTTCAGGTTGTTGGAGAACCAAGGATTGCCTCTTCGTCCTGATGAAGTACTCACGGGTGAAGATGACTTGTTTGCTTTGAGGGGCCAGCATGTTTCAGGTGCTCAAGTTATTGATCTGCCGTGGCAAGTCCCTGTCCAGGCTGATGTTGCTAGTGATGTTGGGAGCGGTGATCCCAACATGATCCGTATTTTTGCCCAGGTCCTTCGTGCACATGTGGCTTCCATTGATTTGCAGATGACTCAGCTGAAGGCTCTTCGTGGCTCTCTCTTGAAGGCCCTTTCGCTCTCTGGTCAAAAAGGGGGAGATGATGACGAAGATGACGCTGCTGAAGATGTTGAAGATGACGCTGCTGAAGATGTTGAAGACATTGACACTGCTGAAGATGCTGCTGATGTTGCTGCTGATGGTGCTGATGCTGTTGCTGCCGAAGCCTTGGCAAGTCTTGCTCAGGAAAGGCGAAGGAAGCGAATCCGCGCTCGCGATAAGGCTTTGAGGAGAATGATGCGAATGCAGAAGAGGAAGAGGAAGGAAAAGGGTGAAGGAACTTCGACATCCCCTCGTCGTTCGAAGAGGGTTCGAAGTCATTAAGTTCTTTTATTTTAATTTATTTTGATAAGTGTTATTTTGAACAATGTTGGTTTGAATTTTAACAATATTGGGTATTTTGTTTAGGGGGAGTTTTCTAACTTAGGGGGAGTTAGTATTTTTATTTTCATTTGTGTTTGCGTCGTAGTGTTTTGTCCAGAAAGGCAAAAGGGGGAGATTGTTGAGGAATTTATTCTTGGCAATAATTCCTATTTTGTTATTTGCCTTTCTTGGGCACAAAATAAGTTAGGAAACTATATTTAGGAGTATATTGTGTTTCCTAGTATGTGTACAAGACTTTAATTATTCCTAAATTATGTTTAGGATTTATTTTAGGTATTTACCAAATTTAGGATTCTAGGTTTGTCTATTTAAGACAAGGGGATTCCTAAAGCTTGGGATCGATCTTTTACGCACGGAATTCTAAGACAGAAGACGCAAGACAAAGAAGCACGGCGAGGACTGAAGAACATGAAGACTACTTGGAGCCATTGATCGAGATCAAAAAATTATTCGAAGTTGCATGACCAACGGAGAAGAGCTTGTTCAACCTAGGCGACAAGTATTTCGTATCATGTTTATGATATTCTAGTTTCCATATATTGCTTAATATTTTTGTATTGATCGAAAAACAAGGAATCAATATAGTTTTCGGGTTTGTACACCCAAGTTCACAAGTAATTTTAATTGTGAACTGGATTTGTTTAAACCGTGTTCTTAAATTTATTTTCCACTACATACTATTGTTTTACTCTGGTCGATGTTGTTAACCAGTGTTGTTAAACATTGATAACAACATCGTAAAATCTGAGACTTATTTTTAAAACCATAGACTTTCAAATTTTACATTAGATTTAATTTTAAATAACCAAAGTAGCGGAGTGCATACTGAAAGATTAGAATGGGTGCTCGTGTGGATTGTACAAACTATTATAAACTGTTTTTTAAAAAAAAAATTGTTCACAATAGGTTATTGTTCGAACAATAAAAACATAACAGTAATTTAAAAAATAAACTACTCACAAATATAAATTTTTAAAAGAAAATAATCTTTATTCCTTTCAAATCTATTTTATTAAAATATAGGTTTTTGCTCCTTCAATATACAAGTTTAATTATTACAATAAAATAATTACTTCTTTCCTTTCGAACCTATTTTGTTAAAATATAGAGTTTTCTCCTTCAATATACAAGTTGAATTAAGTACTTATTATAATGTAAAATAATCTTGTATTACCTATTTAAACTACGTGATCGATAATCTAAAGTTGTCTTGATGAGCACCTTGTAAACCCTCAATTGGCTCACCAATGACCTCTCGTCACCGAAAGTAGCAACGTCTTGAACTCTCTTCAAACACTGGATGCAACCCTCCATTGGGTAAAGAAAAGCTACGAGTAATTGTTCGAACAATGTCTCTCTTTGGTTGGATTAAGTAAATCAGAAAATACTCGTCGTAGAGACAAAAATAAAATACAATTAAATAAAATGGGCACAAATTCTGCCTATATTCTCTCTCTTAAAGTGTGTCTAAAGAATACAAGAAAGATGATTATTTAAAGTCTTGGAGAGCTAATCCATTTGTAAGGAAAGAATTCTCAAATCTCTTTCATTAACTTAAATGGTTCTCTTGAGTTTCTTTCCTAGTTTTCTTGATTGATTACTTCCGTAATCACGAAGATCATCCTTCTTAGTTTTCGTTCCTTACCAGAGATCTTGGCAACCTGATACCTCAACCAGTATCAATAAATATACTTCAACCTAAACTACACAATCAAATCAAGAAGTACAATCCCAATAGATAAAGTTGTTAGTACAATAAGAATATATAAGGAAATCAAGTTGTTAGTACAATGCACAATCAATAACTTTGCCTGTGAACAATCACAATCTTCATATATCTTCATTCCGATTATCGTCAATCAAACATTTTTTAACCTGCCAAAAGAAGATAACTCAAGAAATATAATCCAAAAAACTGGATTGTTAGTCTAGTAAGTTCATATGAGGAAAGTAAATTGTCAGTCTTATTGGTACAATGCATTATAATACAATCAACAAATTGCTAGTGATCAATTATGGCAATCTTCATATATTTACTATCTCCCCATTTGGCTTTAGATCACAACCCAATGAAGTCAAAATTAGCTAATTGTTCAACAATTACCTACAAACAATATAATTAAGAGAAGCCTAAATCACTCCTTATGAAATGTCAACTGACTCCCTCTGAGTGCAACACTCTCTCCTCTTAACATAAATTCCCCTTGAATATAATATCGACAACTTATCCTTTGTCATTTTGAGATACAACATTTCCCCCTTTTTTTTTGGAACAAGAAGCCAATAGGTGAAACCCTATACACTGTCTTAAGATGTACCAACTTAGTAATAAGTAATGTGTGTGTTCTGTGGAATTATGATTGAAGATTTATTAACACTCTAGTTTAGAAATAGTCTCCGCAATAGTACGGAGTCGATTGTAGAGTGGTAAGTTTTCCCGAGTCGTGTCTCCCGATGATAGATGTTATTGGCGATCGGTATTTTTACTTAATCTCTTGTTAATCTCAATTAAACTAATCTTATCTAAGAAACCATGAAGTCATTTGTTTGGGTTGAGTTTTTATTGCTAAAGCTTGAATTGAAATGAAAGCTTGAATTACAAACTAATGCAAAAGTTAATGAACATTAAGAACTTGCTTGAAAATGACTAATTTTAATGAAACTAATTAAACCCTAATTAAAAGCCTTAAGTAAATTAGAAAATACTAAACTAAAGAAAGCTTGTAAATGAAAGAGAAAATGGAGGGAAGGAAAACAAAGCTTTTAGATGTAAGAGAAATTCAAAGAACATTAAATGTGAATAAGTCAAGTTTCTCAAAGAGGAAAGCCCGTTATGACTTTCAAACACCAAATGTTTGTTAGCTAAAAGGGGTAAAAAGCTTCAAGACTATGCTACAATGGAGTTTTTGAAAACAAGAAAACTAAAAGCTAGAAATTTAAGTTAATGGTTTGAAAATTTAAAGAAAACAATATAAGCTAAAATTGAACAACCAACACCAAAGAAATTGAAACAACACAAGAATAACATACAACATAAAAGAGAAGAGATTCTACCAATTTTGCATTCAACACAAAAGTTTCAAGTTTGCTACAACCTTCAAAGGATAAATCAAATCTTCAAAATAACAAGCACCACAAATGAGGAAATGTCACCTTTTCCAACACTTGTTATGAAAATATAACTTAAACTAACTAAGATAAACTGAGGATTATGAACTAGGGTTTAGAAGCTAAAGCAATGGAATAGTAAAAGTTGGAGTATATCAGAAAATACTCGTCGTAGAGACAAAAATAAAATACAACTAAATAGAATGGGCACAAATTATGCTAGTATTCTCTCTCTTAAAGTGTGTCTAAAGAATACAAGAATGATGAATATTTAAAGTCTTTGGAGAGCTAATGCATTTGTAAGGAAAGAATTCTCAAATCTCTTTCATTAACTTAAATGGTTCACTGGAGCTAAATGGTCGACGAAGCGCGGGAGGGTGAAGTTTCGTAGGGAGAGGTTTTGATAGAGTTCCCCCTTGGCTTTGGAATAAATGGGGATAGGGGCGCCGTAGGTGTCGGCGATGTTGGTATCGGGGAGATTGTCACCAAGATTATAGGCCATGGAAAAGGTTTGGAAGTGAACATGGAGAAAAAAAGGGTTGTGTCTAAAGGTTTCGGGAATCAAAAGAACAAACACAACGTAAAAACGAGGGAGTTTCAAACAAAAATTCTCATTGACGTATTTCCTCAAACACTTGATGGGCGTGGTTGCAAATAAAGGAATTCTATGCTAATTGAAGAACAAAAACCACCAATTCCTCCAATTAACCACCAAGAGAACACAATACGCAAATCAATTTATGATTTCAAACAAGTTCCAAGTGAAGTACCTCAAGAACGGGACCAAGAGGAAAGAAGGAAGACACGAGGGGTTTCCACAAACTTCAGGCCTCCATTGGTTGGGGATTTGCTGGAAAACAGAGGTGAAAATGGAGTCAATCGACTGCTCCCCCCCTCCTTTTTTTTTGGTTTTTCTGTTCTTTGCATTTTTTATCCTTCTCTCTTTTTTCTTTTCTCGCGCAATCGATTGTGGGAGGTGTAAAAAGGATCGACCACTTTAAAAAGTCCAGCTAGGCCCCGCCTTCAGTGGAGCAGTCTATCGACTGCGTGTCTACTGATCGACTGCTCCTTGTAAATTTTGGGAGCTATTTCTTCAATCGATTTGGGTCATTGCAGCCGATTGGGCTGTCGATCGAATACCTTTCCATCGAATGCTCTTTGCAAAATCCGGGAGATACTGTTCGTCAGTCGATTTCACCATGTTCTGTCAGTCGATCGACTGTGCACCAGTCGATTGACTGCAATACTGCAGCTATTTCCCTGTTTTTGATCTCCTTCTTTCCAACACCTCCTTGATTGCTCCTACAAAAGTCTAAAAACATTAGTTAATGCTAACAAAGAAAAGATATACACAAAATCAAAAGAAAAATAAGAAAGGGGGTTATAAAATCATGGGTTGCCTCCCATGTAGCGCGTTTGTTTAAAGTCGTTCGCTCGACAATTTATATAAGTGACGTTATCCGGGATCCAAGAAGAGATGGCGATCATGCCACACCTTGGTGTTCTCTAATAGACACACCGGGTGACAAAAATCACCAAGTCGGGCAAGCCAGAAGATCAAAATAACAAAAGTGCGGGCTTGCTTTGGAAGTCGGAAGAGTGAGTAGTCGACCACCAAAACTTGATCGTCGCAAAATGGGTCGACGTACTCCTTCATCTCCCCAACCGAAATCTCCTCTCTTTCAACTTTAGAAGTAGTCATAGTCAGGCTCAAGAGAGTAGGATCCAATGCGTCCCCCACTATCTCTTCCACCTCCTCTTGTTCAAGTCGACATAAGGCATCGGGTGGTGGTAAAAGAGGCTCGGGTGTCTCCACATCCTCCAAAACCGGAACAACTTCATCATCCTCGCCAAGAGCAAGTGAACTTGACATTCCAAGTGCCGTTGGAAACCCCAAAGGTGACTCCCCCACACATTCCTCTATGACATCTTCAAGAAGCACGATAGGGGTAACGCCAACTTCCGACCCTTTCTCCTCGCCCTCTAACTCCACCTCCTTGCACCCCTCTTTCACAAGACCGTCAAAGCTTGGATTTTCATAAACCAAAGTGGGATCCACCACATCAAAGATGGGCATCTCATCAACACAAGGTTGTTTTAGCTTGTCCACATCGTTGGTAATTTGCTCTATCTGAGCCTCCATGCGAGCAAAGCGTTCATCTGTTTGTCGAACCGCTTCCACGAACTTGGCTAAAAGAGACTCTAAGTTTGAGGGTTGGGACATAGACAAATCTTGAAAGAATGTGGTGTAAGGATCATCACTCGAAGTATACGAACTTGCGGTGGGTAGATTGTAAAATTCGTAGCTCGAAGAATAGAAATCATAGATTGATGGAGCATACGAGTCAAAGTTTGGGTAAGAAGAAGGCGGGTCGAGTGGAGCATATGGATCGCCAAAACCCGGATCATAAGAATCATGAGTTGGGGCATACGGATCCATGCTCAGGTTATAGGATTATGAATTCGAGTGAGAATATGAAGGGTTTGGGCAAGAATAATCGAAAGGGTGGGCCCATTTCGACTGCACGAAGCATACAGGTCATCATAAATCAAGGGGACCCGATAGCTTGGCAGAGTGGTGTATGGATTTGGATATTCGGGAGTTTGGATATAAGGGTCATCATATGGCAAACTAGCTCGGTAGTTTTCCATCTCCGGCCGGATCAATCTAGCAGACCGTGAGTTGATGATGCGAGGCCAGAAGATACTCGAGGTGGAGGCATCCTTTGATCGTCGTGTGTGTGGGTGGGAGGCATCGGATTCTCGAATGACTTGGTCATCGTTTGCTCTCGTCCGGGCGATCACCTACCTTGCATACACAACACTTAATAAAGGATTACGGGCATCGAACGCAAAACAAAAATCTAATCTAACTACTAACTAAGATAACAAGAAGAGTAATTAAGAAAACCATTAGCCTTAATCTATCCCCGACAACGGCGCCAAAATTTGATCAAAGACTTCTTAACACTCTAGTTTAAAAATCGTCTCCGCAATAGTACAGAGTTGATTGTAGAGCGGTAAGTTTTCTCGAGTCGTGTCTCTCGAGGATAGATGTTATCGGCGATCGGTGGTTTTACTTAATCTCTTGTTAATCTCAATTAAACTAATCTAATCTAAGAAATCATGAAGTCATTGGTTTGGGTTGAGTTTTTAATTCTAAAGCTTGAATTGAAATGAAAGCTTGAAATTACTTACTATTGCAAAAGTTAATGAACATTAAAATCTTGCTTGAAAATAACTAATTTTAATGAAACTAATTAAACCCTAATTAAAAGCCTTAAGTAAATTAGAGACTTTTAAACTAAAGAAAGCATGTAAATGAAAGAGAAAATGGAGGGAAGAAAACAAATCTTTGAAATGTAAGAAAAAGTCAAAGAACATTAAATGTGAATAAGTCAAATTTATCAAAGAGGAAAGCCTCTTATGACTTTCAAACACCAAATGTTTGTTATCTAAAAGGGGTAAAAAAAACTTCAAGACTATGCTACAATGGAGTTTTTGCAAACAAGAAAACTAAAAGCTAGAAATTTAAGTTAATGGTTTGAAAATGCAAAGAAAACAATACAAGCTAAAATTTAACAATCAACACCAAAGAAATTGAAACAACACAAGAATAACACACAACATAAAAAGGAAAGATTACTACCAATTTCGCATTCAACACAAAAGCTTCAAGTTTGCTACAACCTTTAATGGATAAATCAAATCTTCAAAATAACAAGCACCACAAATGAGGAGATGTCACCTTTTCCAACACTTGTTATAAAATATAACTAAAACTAACTAAGCTAAACTAAATATTATGATCTAGGGTTTAGAAGCTAAAGCAATTGAATAGTGAAAGTTGGCTTGGAAGAGATTGAACAAGTAAAAAAACCACCAAGGAAGGATAAGGTTAGTGGAGAGAGGGCTGGGATATATATATATATATATATATATATATATATATATATATATATATATATATATATATATATATATATATATATGGACGCAGGGGCAAAATCATTAAAATGGGTCAAAAAACTATAAAATTTCTTGCGTCACAGTCGATCGATAGGCAGTCGATCGACGAAAACCCTATTCATCGACTGCTTCATCCTCATTGGCAAAACTTTATGCCGAGCAGTCGATTTATGCTTGGTCAGTCGATTGACTGGACTAGAAGTCAATCAACTTCATGCCAGTTGATCGAATGGCATGGCTACTCCCGGCTCGGTTTTTCTCATTTTCTGCTCTAGCCATCCACCGGTTGTCATTCCAAGTTCGCGCTATGTTCCCTTGCTTGTCTGTTCTATAATGATTTGAGTGGAATGCCCTCAGCATGCGCGGGCCCCACTTGGTCATTCAACGGCCAAAATTATAAAAATGAGTGAAAACTACAAAAACATAATAAAAACCGCGTAAAAAGTACAAAAACCTAAAACTAATAAAAATGGCTTAATCGACTCCTAGCACCCATAAATGCAATCAAAAAACATGCAAACACGATACAAAAAGGTAACAAAAACACGTATAAAAATGTGCAAGTCACATTATATTATAAAAAATAGATAAAGTGCAACCAATGGGATGCGGTCTGTAAGGAGCTATATAGTCTTTCTAGAACCAATGGGTCGCGGTCCTCTAACATCTATTCAAACAGACTTTCAAAGCAACGCTGTGAAGATGAGGCTTAAGACCAAGAGTATCATTTCTCTTGGGGCTTGGATGTAAGCCTTGATCATGAAGAAGTACCCAACCTAGATAGTGACATGGAAGCAGTCGTGTCATATCCGAGATTTTAGTAGCATGGGTAATCAAGTGGAAAATATGAAAACCATAGCCAATTGGCTTGTTCAAGAAGAACCAATAATGAAACACATCCCCGATAATATTAGACTTTGTATCATCCTCATTTTTATCAGCAAGATGAAATCTCATCAAATGAAAAAGGGCAGCGTTGCAAGCTTTAGAAAAATAGATTCGGTTAAAAGCCAAGAATATGCTTTTAATTTCATAGTCTAACAAGCAGCGTTTACCAATGTCTCATGTAGAAACACCTTCTAGCATTGTGGGGGCAGCAAAGAGTGGTGGTTGTGTTGATAGAGTTGCAGAGTGTAGCTTGAGATCATGTGAAATTGCTCCTCGAAATAACGCAAAGGAGATCTGACGACATTAGAGCCTATAGATCCAGCAACAATCATTGGCGAATTCCGAGTACTTAAGTTTGCACCAAGGACACTGTTGGTTTATACGTAAATGATGAGATGGATTAGCGGGGTTACCCTTGGGATTTTTCTTCTCTTTTAGATGGGACGTATCAGGTGGGGATATCTTCCTCTGGGGGGAAATTTTCTTCTTCATAATTAGCTTAGACAAACTTCAAAGAAAAATAAGAAGAAACAAGTTTGAAAGATACCATATTTTTTGAGGCAGTGAGAGACAATGAGACAACACCCCAACAATTTTACAGAAATTCATGAGTGACTCTTCAAAAGGTTGTAATTTTGAATTCTTAGAAAAACTCTGCCCAAATAACCTCCCCAAAAAAACATCCCAGAACCCCATATTTTGTTCAGAAATAACCTCTAAGAGGACCAGTATCGTTGTTGAAATCTTTTTCAAAAGGAAAATAGATTTGTGAAAAACAACTTAAAAAACTCGAATGAGTATTTCTAAAAGAAAAAATAACCAAATAAAAAAAATGCATGATCGAGTTTAAGAATTATATGCTAGAAATTTTCATATGTTCAACCAAGATCACCACATGGAAGATAAACACTTCTTGTTCCGCCATGTATAGTTAAACTCCATTTCTCACCCTTTTTAAACAAATGGATTTGATATATACAACCTCAAAAGTCCCAAAAAATAACTTTTCGAACATATCGCTCATCATAGGTATCAATCAAAATGTAGTTTGAACAACAACCCTTCTATTTGATTTTGTTGTGATAGTTCGAATTAGCAAATGACTCACATATTAGTTTCATTATATATGATATGACCTAAATAGGGAGACCTGGATTGGGGTAGACCTTGTCTAGGATCACTAGGAAAGGGCCCGGTAGGCTAACCTGTTGTGCCCTGGTGAAGTCCTGAGATGGCTTTCCCAGAGGAGATCAGGGAAATAAATGAAGATGAATTGAAGGAATTACCCTAGCTCAGGATAATCCTGGTCTGGCCTAGATTCTCGGATGAGATTAAGGTCAAGAGGCTTAAAGTCAGGAGAAACATCCTGATCTAATTGGAATCCTCTGAGAATGATTATAGGAGGACAGGCTTTTGGGAGATCAGGCAATCTGGCTCCCCAAGAGGGAACAAGTGGGACCACTTGTCGTGATTATTTGCATAACGGCCCGAGATTCGTGGATTCTGTTTCGAGATCCCGGAAGAGGTCCCCACTGGGGAAAATTATAAATAGCCGAACCCTAAGTCTGAGAGAGGTATGATATCCTTGTGCATTCTTTTCATTGCCCACCGAAATATACATCCAGCTTAACTGACTTAAGCATTGGAGAGGTTTCCACCAATAATCCTCTGGTGGTCCTTTCTAACGTGTTTGTGGGTGCAGGTCAGGTTTATTTTCAGGAATATCGGAGTATTTGCAAGGGGAATAGTTTGGTTTGGTTTTGATTATTTTCTGGGCGAAACAATTGGCACCGTGTGTGGAAAATCAAAGCTAAGACGTGAGATAAGATATGTATTTAGATGGACTCCGGCAGAATTTGGTGGCGGAGATGGGTGGAACGCCAAGCTCTGCCACTCCGACGGGTGCGCCAAACACTATAGGGTCATCAGCGGCAGGGCCAGGCGCAACGCAACCTCCCCCTAGTGGATCCACGCAAGTTGATGGTGGGTTGCTGAATGATATATTTCTCAGACAATTGTCTGACCTCATCGGCAAGGCAGTGGAAGTGGCTATGGATAGGAAGTTCACCGAGTTCTCGACACCCCTGTCCCAGACAGTCCCGCCGCCAGAGACGGAACCACCGCGAGTCCAGCGCACGGTCCGGACTCCTCTCCAGGAAGAGGAGGAGAGTCTCTCTACTTCTGAAAGTGAAACATCAAGCCAAACAAACCCAGACCTCACTAAACAGATGCAAAACTTGCAGAAAGAGGTCAGGGAGGTTATAAGAAGTATGGCAAGCACGGGCACGGTGCCAGTAGCGCGAAGGGGTACCCCGTTCACGGAGGCGGTTATGCATGATGATGTACTGGTTTCTTACAACTCCATGGGCTCTGAATACAATGGAACAACAGATCCGTGGGATCACCTAAGCTGATTTGAGACCGAGGATACTTTACACATTTTTGGACACCGTCATGTGCAGAGTATTCCCGACGTCCTTTACTAAATTGTCCGAGCTCTGGTTCATCCAATTGCCCTCGCGCTCTATAATCAACTTTGACGAATTCATCTCGGTATTCCTGCACCAATTTACTAGCTGCAGGAAATACCAGAAAATGTTGCAGGAATTGTTCAGCCTGAAACAAAAGGAAAATGAAATTCTACACGCATACATCAAGGGATTCACAGATGCAAAACTAGAGGTGCCCTCAGCATCTTAGGAGCTCCTGGTTAATGCTTTAGCACAGGAGATCAGGAGAGGAGAACTTTTTCAGTCGTTGTTCGTGAAGCCAGCTCTGAAATTCGGAGAGCTCTTAGAACGAGCAGAAAAATACATTCATCTGGAGGAGGCCTTGAAGATCAAGGAAGAAGAAGATAAGAAAAGGGACCGACCTGATAGGGAGGAAAGGGTGCGGATGAAAAAGTCCAGGCCAGATCTTGTAGGAGGACGACCTCGTTTTGACAGATACACACCCTTGGCTACGCTTCAGGGAGAGATTTTTCAAGCAATAGAGTGGCACCCTGATCTCAAATGGCCTAAAACTTACTCTCAAAAACCGCAAAAAGAAAGATCTGACCGATTCTGCCAATACCATAACGAATATGGCCGTGACACAGATCAGTGCACTCATCTGAAGGACGAACTAGAGAGAATGGTGCAGGCAGGGCACCTCAAGGAGTATGTAAAGATGCGGAGGGAGGAGCCCAAGTCTGACTCTCGCAGGCGAGATCGGCCTCAAGGGAATAAACATGACCAAGATAATGGGCGAAACAATGGGAGACAGAGTGACCAAGCCCAGGTCGTACGAGGGGAAATTGTAATGATCACAGGAGGTGAGTGGGATGAGCATTCTAGACGAACCCAAAATAGCTATGTCCGAGCTACAAAGGACCTGGTCATGAAATAACGAGAGGTGGGTCAGATAACCCTAAGCTAGAGCATATTTCTCTGATCATAATACGAGAATGGCATCTTGGCTCCTCACATGGACGCCCTTGTCATAACAATCACTATTACAAATTACAATGTGAGAAGGGTATTTGTTGACGCAGGGAGCTTGGCTGATATCATGTTCTATGATTGCTATCGAAAGCTAAAGCCAGATGTGGAAATGGAAGAGGTGACAACATCGTTAGTAAGATTTGCAGGAGGAGCTCTAAAACCGATAGGAGCAGTGAGGCTTTTGGTAACATTGGTAGAAGAGCCGCATAGGTTAACTAAGACGGTGCGATTCCTGGTAGTGGATGCACCATCCTCATACAATGTTATGCTGGGACGACCATCCCTAAGCCGATTTCAGGCGGTGATCTCGGTATACCATATGAAGTTGAAGTTCCCTGCTCAGGATGGAACACTTGAGGTTAAGGGTGACTAATATGCATCCAGATAAGCGTACGTCGAGTGTATTCGACGTAATGAGGAAGAGAGACAAAATAAAAGAGCCAGAATTGAGAACACGGCGCCAGAGATGGACCAATAGGACGAGGGCTTGATGATGGTAGAGGTGGTGCCGGGGGATGATAGTAGACTTGTGAGAGTGGGAACGACACTGAGCCCAGAGGTTCTGGTAGACCTGGTTCACTTTTTGAGAAACAACGCTGATGTATTTTCTTGGTCCCCTCAAGACCTGGTGGGGATAGACCCAGCAGTCGTCGAACACTGGCTCAATATCAACCCTGGAGAGAAACCAGTTAAATAGAGGAAATGTAACTTCGGTCCTGAAAAGGAGGCAATCTTCGAGGCTGAAGTTGAAAAATTATTGAAAGCTAAGCACATTAAAGAAATACGATTCCCGGAGTGGCTTTCCAATGCGATGTTGGTCCCCAAAACCCAGGAAGATTGGCGTAAGTGTATAGACTTTCGGGATCTCAATCGTGTCTGCCCTAAAGACCATTACCAGTTGCGAAGGATAAACCAATTGGTTGACTCCACGTCTGGTTGTGAACTTCTAAGCACGATGGACATCTCGCAAGGGTATCATCAGATCAGGCTAGCTGAGGAGGACTGGAAGTGGGTTAATTTTATAACCCCAAAGAGGACCTATTGCTATATGGTCATGCCGTTTGGGCTCAAGAATGCGGGTGCCACATATCAACGATTGGTGGATAAGATGTTTAAAGCTCAGATGGGAAGGAACATGGAGGTGTACATCGATGACATGTTAGTTAAGAGCGTGAAGGCAGCCTCGCATGTGGATGATCTGAAGGAAACATTTGAAACCTTGAGAAAGTACAGGATGAAGCTCAACCCTAAGAAGTGCGCGTTTGGGGTAAGGGCTGGGAAATTCTTGGGGTACATGGTTACAGAAAAGGGAATAGAGGCCAACCCAGAGAAGGTAAGGGCCATTCTGGACATGAAGCCGCTAAGGAATGTCAAGGAAATGCAGTGCTTGGCAGGCCGAATTAATGCCCTGAGCAGATTCGTCTCACGTTCAGTGGAGAAAAGCCTACCATTCTTCTAGGCCTTGCGTAAGAAAGCTCGGTTTCAATGGAGTGAAGAGTCTCATATGGCATTTCAGATGTTGAAAGAGCACTTGGCCAGCATGTCGTTGCTCACTAAACAAGTTCAGGGTGAACCTTTAATTCTATACTTATCTGTGGGGCAGCAGGCTGTGAGCACGGTCTTGCTCAGAGTGGAAGGCAAAATGCAAAGGCCGGTATATTGTTGGAGCAAAGTGCTGCATGACGCTGAAATCCGTTATGTGGAGGTGGAGCGAGCAATGCTAGCACTGGTCGGGACGGCACGTAAGTTGCGCCCTTATTTTCTCTCACACAGCATAGTGGTACGGACCAACCTATCGTTGAAAGCCATTATGGATAAGTCGGAGGCCTCAGGACGACTAGTCAAATGGATAATCGAACTTAGTGAGTTTGATATTTCTTTTGAAGCAAGGACACCCATTGAAGCCTAGGCGTTGGCTGATTTTATGAAAGAGATGACCAGCTCTCCCGAGGACAAGAAGGAATGGACAATTTATACAGATGGCTCGGTAGGAAGCCTAGGGTGCGGTGCGGGCATAATGATGATTGAGCCGACAGGTTTGACCACCGAATACGCAATACGGATGAACTATCCCTTGTCTAATAACGCAGCAGAGTATGAGGCTCTTTTAAGAGGAATTCAGATGGCAAAGGATTTAAGGGGAGAATATGTATGCGCAAGAGTAGATTCGCAGCTCGTCTGTAGGCAGATAAATGGAGAATTTGAGACAAGAGATGAGCACATGCAAAAATACCTAGCTCGGTTTCGGGAGTTAGATAGTGCCATGGGGACTCTGACTGTCCTCCAAATCCCTAGAAAATAAAACGCGAGGGTGGATTACTTAGCTAAAGTGGCCAGTTCAGCAGTAGATTATCAGGAAAGAATGATCACTTTGTTAATGGCATATCAGGAATTCGGAGAAGAGAAAGTATGCTCAGTGGACAAAGGAGAAGATTGGCGCTCTCCTATCAAAGCATATCTGGAGAAAGAAGAGCTGCCAGAGAACAAGAGAGAAGAAATGAAATTAAGGACCAGGTCATCCCGGTTCTGCTTGATTAAGGGAGAACTGTTGCAAAGGGGGTCCAGGCAACCTCTTTTACGGTGCCTAAGCCCAAGGGAGGGCACCCATGTCCTTAAAGAAATCCATGAGGGATGTTATAGCAATCACATGGGTGCAAGAGCCTTGTCAAGCAAGATCTTGAGGGTGGGCTACTTTTGTCCACAACCGAGGAAGGAGGCAGAGGATTTTGTCCTGGGATGTGATAAGTGTCATAAAAACTCAACCTTAATACACAGGACTGCGGAGGAGCTCATGACAATGAGCTCCCCTTGCCTGTTTTCCAAATGGGCGATGGACTTGGTTGGATCATTCCCCACAGCCCCTGCCCAAAAGAAGTTCCTGATTGTGGCCATCGATTATTTCTACAAATGGGTGGAGGCTGAGGCTTTGGCAAAAATTACAGAGGATGCGGTAATGGGATTTTTGTGGAAAAACATAGTCTGTTGATTTGGCATCCCTATAATTTTGGTCTTAGACAATGGCACTCAGTTCATGGGGGCCAGAATCAGAGCTTGGTGTGCTCAGATGAAAATTGATCAACATTTCACATCTGTTTATCATCCGCAAGCTAATGGCCAAGTTGAAGTGACTAGCCGCATTCTCGTACAAGGAATCAAAGCACGACTAGAGAGATCAGGAGGCAAAATGGGTGGAGGAACTCGGTTCAATCCTGTGGGCATATCAGACTAATCCCAAGGAGAGCACTGGAGAAACGTCATTCAACCTGGTATATGGCATAGATGTTGTGGTCCCTACGGAGGTCAGTATGGAAACCCATAGAGTTCAGAACTTTAATGAGGAGCGAAATGAGATGTTGATAAGAGATGCCCTGGATTTGGTAGAGGAAAAAAGGGAAAGGGCTGTTGTCAGAATTGAGCACATTATGGGGTGAGTTAAGGTAGCTTATGATAATCTGTAGTCAGAAGACATTTCCAAGTGGGAGATCTGGTTCTTCAAAGATATGATTTAGGGAAAGCAAAAGGAAAGTTGGATACTACCTGGCAAGGGCCCTTCAAAGTTATGAAAATCCTAAAAGGTGGAGCTTATGAGTTAGAAAAACTAGATGGGGTTAAATTACCGCGAGCTTGGAACATATCAAATTTACGGGAATATTATATATAACGAGACCTAATGTTTATAATAGATCAGATTCGCATGTCTTTGCTTTATACATGTTTTTAACGCCATAATTGGCTAAGGGCGGATGCCCATGAAATTCCTGATCTGATTGTTTGTTTGAAGTTTCTCAGCCAGGGTTGGCTAAGGGCGGATGCACATGAAATTCCTGACCTGATTGTCAGTTTGAGATTTCTCAGCCAGGATTAGCTAAGGGCGGATGCCCATGAAATTCCTGAATTGATTGTCAGTTTGGAATTTTAACGCCAGAATTGGATAAGGCTGGATGCCTATAAAATTCCTGACCTGATTGTCAGTTTGAAATTTCTCAGCCAGAATTGGCTAAGGGCGGACGCCCCAATCTTCCTGACCTGATTGTCAAAAAACACCATGACTGGTGAAGGGCAGATGCCCCAGAATTTCCTGACCTATTTGACAGAAAGTCATAGTAGGTATTCCATCTAGTATATCTGCTGGGATAATTCAGATCGATTACAAGAAATATCATAAGTGATCAAACAAAAATTTTTGGCCCAGAAAAACCGTATTCATCATAAAGTCTGGGATTACATCAGTGAAACACATACGCCTTCTTAAAAAACAAAATCTTGAGAGTTTGACTATAAAAGCTAAAGAAGCAAAAAATAAAATTCAGAAGAAAGCTCAGAAGTCATCCAAGAGAAGCAGGAGCCCTCCTGTCAGAAGCCGAAGTCCGACGAACACGACATAGCTCGCGCTCTGTTTCATGGAAGCGCTGGCAGTACCTGTCGGCCCGCTCGGAAATGGCATGAGCTTCACCGACGGCGATGGTTAGTCGGCTTATTGACTCCGTCAGATCAACTTTCTCCTCCTCCAGCTGGCGATTAAGTTGGCGGAGTTCAACCCACTCTAGTTTGTAGTGGCATTTCTTCTGCCTTTTTCTCTCAGGAGTCGACACATCTAGGAAATTCTCTCCCGGAGGGCTAGTATCTTATCAGTAAGTTTGAAATTCTCGGCAAACAGAGAAAGGTTTTTCCGCCTTACAGTATCAAGTTCCTCAAGCAAGGACGGGGAAGCTATAGCAAAAGTTGAAAAAATGCAGAGAAAAAGAGCACGTATATAAAGAAAAGTAGAGGCACGTGACCACAAGAATAAATAGTACTAGGGTTTCCTTAAAATCAGGAAACCCTAAAAAATGAGTCATTAAATGACAAATTATTCTGTTACAGTCCAGAGATATGCAGGAAAGACAGATCAGCCACACAGGCAAAATAAACAAAAGGATCTATCAAGAGCAAGAGGCGAATAAAGCTAGACTAGCCTAAATCCCTGCATCTAACTCTTCGGCCATCTGGTCTACTATATCCTTTGCTAAGGCTCCAGAAGACGCCCCCCCTGGCAGCTCACCCAGACAGGTGAAGGTGGGGGAAGGAGTAGATGCAGGGAGAGCAAGGGTAAAGGTCTGGTCTTGCTGAGGCTGCTCTGGTTCAGGAACATAAAGCATAGTGAAGACCTGCTCAGCAAACTCAGCCACTCCAGGTTTATGCAGACAATCTTGCTCCGGGGCATAGTTGAAAGAGGTCGGCTCGCGAAGCATCTTGAGGGGCAGGTTCCGGTCAAAAGAAAGGTCGGGATGATTCGTGGCCAACTTAGTCTGTGCATCTAGACCAAAGTGGTAATAAGCCATCGCTTTCGGAACCAGCAGTCTGTAGAGCTCTTCAGATCCAAGAAAAGCTTTGTAAGTCATTTCCCGGGTATGGTGGATCAGCTTCAACCCCTTTTTGGAGTTCAGGAACTCCGTCTCCCATCCTTCTCGAGCTTTAGCCAAAATCCCGTCAGCCAAGCTCCTAGCCTCCGCCAGGGCCTCGTCCATTGCCTCACTATGAGCCATCTCTACAAGTTTCACCTCCGCCTTCTTCATCTCTGACATCTCTGCTTTGAGCTTTTTCAGCTCAGACCCTCGCTTCTTGGCTAGAGCATGCAAACGCTTCTCCTTCTCCTAAAGTGCCTTATGCTCCCAGATCAGATCGGAATTCATCATGGAGCTCGTAGCTCGAGCAGCCAGGACAACTTTCTTGGTAGCCGCCTAATCGCAAGGAAAGTTAAAACCAAAAAATAAAAAATGTATAAAGGTAAAAAAGGTGAAAGAAGAGAGATCTACCCAAGCTTCATCCTAGCACCATGATTCCAAGAGCTCGCGGTCCGACATCTTCTCCAGAGCACGTCGATCAGAGGAGGGACATTGCCCGTAGATAAATTGGAGAGCTATGTCCCCGGGACACATCAAAACTGAAGTGTTGATGAAGAGGTTAGCATTGGGATTGGATGGTGCGGACACCGGAGGAGTGGCTCTGCCCTGAGTAATCCTGGCTCTTTTGGTCGCCGGAGGAGCTCTATCTTCCCCGGAATCAGGGGGAATGATCGTCTCGACCTCGGGATGGAGAAGCGCACTAGGAGAGCCTGAGCTCCTCCCTACCGAGGAGGAAGGGCCGGTTTCCTGAGATCTACGCTCTGGAGTTGCCTCTGCTCCTTGCTGGCGAGCGGATATCATTCTCTGCATCATGTTTTCTGAAAAGAAAGGAAAACCAAGTGATCGCAGAAGACAAGTACAAGACCAGATAAAGATGTCAAGACAGAAAAAGCTTTTTGCCAATCTCGCGAGTCAAAGGACCTGTCTCTTCTCGCTCATTAAAAAAATCTAAAACAAAGGGAAGCAGGAGTTGGGAGAGATGGAACACATATTCGTTGAGGGTAAAGATTATTTTTTGTAGCCGAGGAGATCTGTCTACCACAGACAGATGCGGCTGGCTTGGTAACTCCACGATGGGCTCCGAGGGAAAGCCCCAGTCCTTCGAGCAGTGCCCGAAGAAGAATTTCTTCCTCCAGGCTTTATTAGAGGAAGGGATGCCGCTCAGGAAATGCACGCCAGGTCTGGCACATAGACAAAAGCAACCTGGAGGAGAGCCCTTGGCTTGGAAGAGCTGGTAAAAGGTCTGAGATGTAGGATCTAGACTAGCGTACCGCATGGCCAGGTTTTATCCAATTATGATTCGGAAAGAGTTATGGACAAATTGGTAAACGGGATTTTGTACAGGCGGGAGATTTCTAGTATTAGAGGGTTTACCGGCAGGCGTAACCCCGCCTAGAACTAATCGTCAAAGAAGGTTATGTGGCCGGTGGGTGCCTGGCATGCCAAAACGCCGATGAGGGGGTTGACTAGGGAAAACTCCTCGGGGATCTTATACCTATAACAGAGTTCTTTGATGGTTTTATCACTAAGCGTGGAGAAGATATTAGGGTGGCCAATGATAGGAGGCGGATATTCAAAGGAAGACGGCGAGGAAGGAGGAGACGTCGCGGCGAAGGAGGGCGGCGACGTGTCTGAAGACGCCTCCGAGGCCGAAGTAGAAGGAGAGGAAGATGATGGTGCTGATATTATTGGAAAGTAAAGGGGTCGGAGAAGTACATGGTAGAGAAGTTGACCGAAAATGTTGAACGGAGAAACAGACTTGTGCTTCTGCGCTAAGAGAGAATATAGAAGGAAAGAGCGTCTGTGAGAGGAAAATATGAAAAGTGGGGAAGAAAGAGAAGACAATGAGAATAAAAGGAAAAGGATATTTTCAAAAAATGAAAATCGAGGAAAAAGCGGGATATCGATCGGATTCCCGCATTTAATTCCTGTCAGATGAACAGTACCCAAGGTAATGAGCTGGAACGTCAATCGTTGCTGGATATGGTAACCGCCGCTGACCTATCAGTAGTGCAGTACCCGAGGAGACGTGTCGGTATGGTAACCATTTCTTGATATAGACCGTCACTAATAATGCCAATAATTACACATGACCAAAAGGTGGATTTTTAGGGATTTGTACAGATACAGAAATTTGGAAAGACGCGTGGAACTCTAACCACTCATAAAAGAAGTACTAAAAGTTTTTTTTTACAGTTCTACCCCAACCATTTCGGGGAGGACGAGTTGATATGACCTAAATAGGGAGACCTGTATTGGGCTAGACCTGGTCTAGGACCACTAAGAAAGGACCCGGTAGGCTAACTTGCTGTGCCCTGGTGAAGTCTTGAGCTGGCTTTCCCAGAGGAGATCAAGGAAATAAATGAAGATGAATTGAAGGAATTACCCTGGCTCAGAACAATCCTGGTCTGGCCTAGATTCTCGGATGAGATTAAGGTCAAGAGGCCTAGAGTCAGGAGAAACATCCTAATCTAATTGGAATCCTTTGAGAATGATTATAGGAGGATAAGCTTATGGGAGATCAGGCAATCTGGCTCCCCAAGAGGGAACAGGTGGGACCACTTATCGTGATTATTTGCATAACGGCCCGAGATTCGTGGATTCTGCTTCCGAGATCCCGAAAGAGATCCCCCCACTGGGGAAAATTATAAATAGCTCAGCCCCAAGGCTGAGAGAGGTATGACATTCCTGTGCATTCCTTTCATTGCTCATTGAAGTACACGACAAGCTTAACAGACTTAAGCATCGGAGAGGTTTCCACCAGGAATCCTTTGGTGGTCCTTTCTAACGTGTCTGTGGGTGCAGGTTAGGTTTATTTCCGGTAAGATCGGAGTATTTGCAAGGGGAATAGTTTGGTTTGGTTTGGTTTTGGTTATTTTCTAGGCGGAACAATGTGCGAACCCATCAGCAGAATGGAAGGCTACCCTCTAAAAAGGTGATGAGGTGATTGTTTGTTATAAGATCATTACACAAAGTCTCAGTGGGTGTATAACCTCGATCAAGTTGAAAAATAACCATATGACAAGATGGTGTGTAGACTTGATTACAACTCTTTACAGATAGTTTCAGTAGGTGCAGAACCAGTAATCAACTGGAGGGGTACCGTATGACCTAGTAAATATCAAAAATAAAAGTAGTGTACTGGAATCCTTATTCCACCAGAAGTAATTAGTTCAAATAGAGTATATCAGAAGCTTTCACACATTTCGCATTTACTACTTGCATGTAGTTCTTTGTTAATAAGCTAGCTTTCAGACTACAACTGTTTTGAAATGGTAGCGCTTTTTTGATTTCACAATGGGAGTCTTATGGTATATTGTTGGAACACAAAGCATAGCCAGACGTATAGATCAACTGGCTGAACAGTAAAATGCAAGAGAGAGAAATAAAGGGAAAAAATGCCTAATGCAAATTCTATATGAGTGAAACAGTTATGAATAGAGTCACATGATGCAAATTCCTAATGATTTTCTCAAGTTTATAAATCATTTAGCATCCAAGGGTTTTGTGAAAATATCAACAATCTGGTGTTTAGTTTGAACATGTTTAATAATAATAGAAACTTCCTCAACCAAATCCCTAATGAAATGATATCGTATGTCAATATACTTGGTTTTGGAGTGTTGAACATGGTTTTATGATATGCTTATTGCACTCATGTTATCACAGTAAATAAAGGCAGTCTAAACAATGACGTTATAGTCAGCCATCGTTTGTTTTCAGAGAAATTGAGAACAACAACTACCTGCTGCAATGTATTCAACTTCGACAGTGGATATAGATACAATGTTCTGTTTCTTAATTATCCAGGAGACCAAATTATTTCCTATATAAAAGCATCCTCCAGATTGCTTTTTCTGTCATCAATGTCTCCAGCCCAGTCAGCATCACAGAAACCTACAAGATTAAAGTTAGTTTCACTTGTGTACCAGATTCCAAAGTTCACCTTTCCACTAACATAGTGAATTATTCTCAAAATTGATTCGATGTGATTCCTTGGGATCTTCCTGATACCTTGCACACATACCAACACAAAAATAAATATCAATTCTACTAGCAGCTAAGTAGAGTAAACTACCAATCATGCTTACAGTAAAGAATTAGGTCTACTAGTGGACTAGTGTCATTACGAGAGAGTTGAACACTTGTACTCATGTAGTGTCAAAGTGTTTTGATACTTATAAATACCTGTTATTAGCAAGGTTTTTTTAGCATATTTTCTTTGGTCAATGAACATACCCGAGCTTGATTATTTTACTTGGAGGCCAAGAAAATATGTGAGTTTGCCAACAATACTCATTTGACATGAAAACCAAAAATTCTTTGATCTTTGACAAGGACGTGGATCTGAAGACTATGTCATCAACATATACTTCTGCAATAATGATGTTTATCCTAGTCTACTGTACAGATAATGTCGTATCCACCCCTTATCTTGTATCCCTTTGATAGTAAAAACTGAGTGAGATGATCTTACCAAGCTTTGGGAGCTTATTACAATCCATACATTGCATTCTTCAGTTGATATACATGGTCTGGATAATGTGGATCAGTGAAACCTCCTGGTTTTTATACATAGACTTCTTCCTTCAGAACTCCATTAAGAAATGCACTCTTGACATCTATTTGGTACAACACAAACTTTTTTTGGCAGTCAATCGTCAAAAAGATTCGAATGGATTCAAGCCGAGCTACTGGAGAAAATATTTCTTCAAAGTTTACTCTATCTACTTGATTGTAGCCTTGTGCGACAAACGATCTTTAATTTGGGTTATATGACCATTCTTACCTATTTTTCTCTTGAATATCCACTTGGTTTCAATTACACTCCCATTCATTATTTTGGAACTAGTTCTTATACATCATTTCTGGTGAACTTACCTAGATCTTCTTGCGTGGCCCGGATTCAAAATTCGTTAACTAGTGCTTCATTTATGTTCTTAGGTTCAATCAGAGATGTGTGTCACGCTAAAAGTGAGGTCATATGTCTTCTTGTAATTCTTCTTCGACAGGTTGATGCTTCATGTCTTCATTGGTTTTTCAAATTATTTTAGATTGGTTGGATGGCCTTTTAACACCTTGGTAGGTCTATCTATTAGCTTAGTAAGTTGGTTCTTGTCCATTGTTAGACCATCGATACTGATGATAGGACCATCTTCATAATCATATTTGTCTGTGTGTTCACATGTTTTTGTACCAGTAATAGAATCGTCAAATATGATATTTATGGATTCTATAACGACTTTAGTTCATAGTTTATACATCCAATATGCCAGTGAGTTTGATGAGTACCCAAGGAAGAATCCTACATAACTTTTAATATCAAACTTCCCAATTGGTCATGATCATTGAGAATAAAGTAGGTGCACCCAAAAATATGGAAATGGATCACATTTGGTTTCTTCTCCTTCCATATCTCATAAGAAGTGACGCTAGTATCTAACCTAAGAAACACAAGGTTAGTTAAATAACAATCAGTACTTATAGCTTCTTCCCACCGTCAACGTGACATGTTTCTTGACACGAGCATCACTCTTGCCATTTCTTGAAGTGTTCAATTCTTTCTTTCCACAACTCCAATTTGTACAGGTGTGATGGGGGCTGGGAATTTATGTGAGATTCCTTGAGAGAAACAAAACTCATGTAATATAGAGTTCTCAAATTCTCTCCCATGGTCGCTTCTGATTCGAACGTTTGAACATTCTTCTTCACTTTTAAGTATTATGAAAAGTTTTCAAAAGCATCAAAGGATTCTAATTTTTCCTGCAAGAAATCAACCCATGTAAATCTGGAGAAGTCGTCCAAACATACAAAGATAAATCCTTTACCTCCTATACTCTCTATCTGAATAGGTCCCAGGAGATCCATATGCAGTAGTTCCATGATGAGCTTTGTACTTATCTATTGCACCAAAGGGTGTGGGCTATAAATGCTCTAAAACTTCTTCGGTTCTAGCATTCCTCTAACCACGTTGGTTCGAGACAGGTTTTGCATATAGGGATAATTTATGTGTGTAAGTTTTTGATGCCATACCTTTATTTCATCAAAGGAAGACAGATGACATACTTTGTCTTGTTCGAACACATCAGAGTTATTCGGCATGCTTGATCAGATCTTAGACTCGACATGCTGCTTTTGTGAAGCTCACTTGAACTTTTGGTCTCATAATTGACTTATACTAATGAGACTAGCCTTCGGGTCTTCAACCAAGAGAACATTGTCAAAGTTAGGCAGTCTTTTTACACATAAAGAGAATTTGAAACTATTCTTTTTCTTGTACCATATCCAAATGTAACATATGTATCTTGCATTTTAACCACATTGTAGAGAAATTATCTCGCCCCAGACCTGTGGCAAGAGAACCCACTATTAAAGTACCAAGATTTGAATTGATTTGCTTTGACGAAAACTTGTATAACATGGCACTTCATTTCTTTTTACCCATATCTTCTTTTGAGCACTAGGCCTCATCCAGTCGTAGCTTTGGTTTTTGGGCAGGAACTTCTCTATTTTATAACTGCTAATCTTGCCACCAGATAAATTATAACATTCTATAGCATTTTGGACGAATGTGTCCAGCAATTCCATAATAGTGACACTTAGAAGTGAATATTTTAAGTTCAGATTTTCTTTTGGGGTTTCGATATCACATTCTTCATATCGAAGAATTAACATGTTCTTGACTTTATGAAACAACCTATTTGGATTTGAGAAAGGTGGTGTTGTGTTCTGGTTTACAGTTCTTAGCATCATAGTCAGACTCATCATGATTGTTTGTTCTTTTTCCCATTATAATCAACTTATCAAGCTTTGCTTTTCTAGTGTTCAGTCTCTTCATGAACTGTTGCCTCATTAAGCTTGCTTGATATGAGTTGTTTTTCTTTAAGGGTACGACTAAGATCTACTTTTAGTCTATGGGCTTCTATGTTCTTCTCCCTTAAGTTTTCTTTGGACATCGAATATCCCTTTCTTCAGTGATTCGAGGGTCTGAGAATTTTCCTTATATGATTGTTAGGTGATCTTCTCTTTATATTTGAATTTGTACATTCGAACAATGGACACAAAGATTTTGTTTTCTTGTTGTTTGATGAGTAGAAGATACTCGATTTTCTTTTCATTCAACTCAGCATTTATATTCTTTAGCATTGCCCTCTAAGCATGTAGGTACTCAGTATCTCCATTTTGCCTGTTTGTAACCCAAGAATCTTATCCTTTTGCCTTTTGGTCAGTGAGTTATCATGATGACATTTTTTCACCATATGTTCGTATAAGAACTACATGTCTTTGGACAATCATCTTCGCTTGTTTCTCTAGAGGGAAGTTGTTCATCTTTGTTCAGGTCGGAAGAGCGAACTTGAGTAGTGAGACAGATGACATCATCAGTGAAACTAGAAAAAGTGAGGCTGTTCTAGATCTCATTTGATTTATCCTCCGGTTCGTCATCTTCACTCCATGTAGATGTGAATGCTTTTTGTTTTTTTTTTTCCAAAAACGTTGGGCATTTAAATTGAAAGTGTCCAAAACCTTTACATTCTCCGAACTAACCCTTCTCGACATTTGTTCCCACAGAGCTTGGGAACAGTAAGTTGGTGTTTTTATGATTTTTTCTAAACTCCTAGGGGAAATTTTATTGTCCACATTTTCCATCTTTGGCATCCGAGAGAAGCTCCTTGTGATTAGGGTAAGTGCTTTCGAGAGTTCTTTGCATTCAATTACTTCATCGTCTTGAGTTTCTGTTACTTGATGACTTGAATCAGCCATAAAGCCTACATCCTTATTTTTCTCTTTTCTCACGTTATATCCATTGTTCAACTCATAGGTTCTGAGTTCCTCCATGAGCTCATTGACTCTCATCTTGTACGTGTCTTTTAAGGTTTTAAGGGCAGTGACGTTTATTTTAAATCTTTATGGAAGAGATTTCAAGAACTTTTGGACCTGTTTAGTCTCCAGAATAGATTCACCAAGTGAAGAATTGTGTGATTATGTCATTGAAATGCACATAGTAAGTTTCTAGATTTTCATCATCATTCATGCGCAGAACATCGAGATGAGTTTGGAATTTTTTACTTTTGAGGATCTCAAAGAGTCAGGTCCTTCAGATTATTCTTGAGAAATGTTCCAAGCATCTTTTTCAATGGTACATGTTGAGATCATCTTATGTTGGTTCTATCGACCGCCTTGAAGATGGAGAGGATAGGTTTTCTGAATTTGCATTATAGGCTCGTCTGTTTGCATCACTCCATGAAGTTTCTAGTTTGTCGGTGACAACTCCTTCTATGGATTTGAATTTTGGTGATGTCCATCCCGTATCAATAGTCTTCTAGAATTCTATGCATTGAGAGTGAAGGAACACTCTCATCATGGTTTTCAGTATGAGTATTCGATCCATCAAGAAAATATGGTCGTGATATGCAACCCGCTTCTCGTAGATTTATTCTAATCATTTGCCCAAGATCTACCTGAAAAATAAAATAGTAACCTGCTCTTGTGCCATTTGTAAGATTAGAATGACCGCAAACTTGTACAAATTAATGAAACAATGAATTCACCATTCATAAGTAAACACAATAGTTTCACAAGGAATGAATCCCTCTATACTCCTATATTTATTAATTAACGCACAAATATTTTTATACAAGTACACATAGTAACTTCATTCATATGAAAACCTACTTATCCTCTTGTTTAATTAATTCCTCCAGCAACCTCGTTGGTTAAACAATGACCTTAACGCCTTTCACATCTTTGAAATAACACTTAAACTCGATACAATTTGATGTTATCAGCATCTGTTGATTCACTCAATATTTTTTTTGAGACATAAACTTATTTTACTTTATAAACACTTTCAAGCAATATGTAATACTAATGCTCTCACAGCTTTCTCTCGATCAAGGTATATTCTAGGTAAACAAGGTTATAACCTTTTTAAAGGATTTAGAAGTAGTTGTGTTTTAGAAAAAGAATATTTACAAATCTTTCCTTAGCCTTTGGCGGTTGACTTGTCTATCTTTCCAATGCCTTGATTGTTTGTCTTCAGATCTTCTTTCTAAAATACGATTTCTTGAAGAAGTACTCTCTAGCTTGATATCTTCATGATATCAATCATAATAAATCATCATAAAACACAATCAGATCAAGCAAACATAACTCCAACGGGCTTGAGCTGTTAGTTCAATTAGTCAATAACGGAAAGATAGTTGTTGGAACAACTAATCATAAATCAATCATTTAAAAAAGGCAAAGACTTGCTTTAGGCCAGATTGACGGGTCATGACCCGTTAGGCCATCTGAACCGATACTCCAATGTATTGGTTTTTGAATTATGATGTATTGATTTTTGTATTCAAAATTATTGGTTTTTCATAAATATCTGACCCGTGTTATGATGTATTGATTTTTGTATTAGTATTATAATGTATTGACTTTTTACTATAATGTATTGGTTTTTGTACTATAATGTAGCGGTATAAAATTTTGGCCTAACGGATGATCCGTTAGTCCGGCCTGACAAGAGTCTTGCCCTTTAAAAAATAACTTGTGATCAATTTTACCAATCACACAACTCTATCATTACGACAAAACCACATAATAGAGTTATGTGAGTGAGTGAATAGTAAAATAAATAAAAATCTGTGTAATGATAATTGGTAATTAAATAATTTATTTTAAAAATGAATCGAATTAATTGAGGAAGAAAATGTTAAGTATGATTGAAAAACATATATATTAATATATTTAAAAAAGAAAATATTCAAAATGAGATTTTTATTTGCAAAAAGAAACTATAAGCAAGCGCCGCCTTAATTTCTGATGAATTGGTTGCTATATAAATATAAATATATGTATAAAATATTTTCTAAGTTTAGTGCAACTTGTTTTGAAAAAAAAAACATGTAGTTATTTTATTTTTTATTTTCGTTAAATACACCATACAAATCTTTTAACATTTTACTATATTTTTATGTCATGTTACCCATTGTTTGGTTATACATGCTTTTGATTGGTTTGAAGAGTAACTGATAGATGTAGCTATTTAATTGGACATTAAAGTTGCTCGCGAAAAAAGAAAAAAAGGAACGGTACACGTTAAAGAGAGAGCGCTGCTCAACCTAACAAATTAAATTCTATGTTGGATATAGATCATATATAGATGCTAAATGTAGAGCTAGTTATTGTTAACTTGCCATTGGCTATGGCAACTTACATCATTGAATAGCTGTGACAAGAAATTATTTAAGGGCAACCTACATCATTAAGTTGGTTTATTATGAATAGTACCAAAAAAAAAAAAAAAAAGGTAAGCTATTTGACATTTTAATCTCGTTTGGGCCAATTTTTTACATCACAAGTAAAAAGATAATATACATAGAGAGACGATTAGATTCAAATGAGAAACATGTCTTTACATGTGAAGGTCAATTATACGTCTCAAATTAAATGGATGGATCAGATTTTTTTGTATATTTTCTTATTTTATTAAAAGTATTATGATTGTAAAATAAAAGCACTGCTGGTGTATATAACTAAAATATTAATAAAATACTCTGATTTTATAATAAAAGTACTACTAGTATATAATAAAAGAATAATTTGCAGATTCGTATATAACGATATGGTTTTCATTTGAACTCACCCTTATATATATTACACAAGATATATTAAGAGATAACAATTTTATCTATATAACGTATATAAATATCAAGTTAATAAAATTTAATTTGCTATTCTTTTGACTATGAGTCATTGGAGTCTGTCTTAAGAACTACCGAGTCAAATTCCAGCCTAAACTTTTGAATTTCACAAAATAGAACAACTTATTAACATAGTTCTGTGCATCACGAATTTCATTTTAAATAACCAAAGAAACGGAGTGTATATCAAAAAATTAGAATGATTGCTCGTGCCTGTACGAGTTAAAATTAACTTTTTGTAAATATAAATAATACATAATGGGTTATTGAATGTACTAAAAATAGAAAGGTAATAAAAAAATAAACAAGTCGCAAATATAATTTTTTTACGAGAAAATAATTATTCTTTCCTCTCGAACCTATTTTATTGAAATATAAGATTTACTTCTTCCATATACAAGTTGAATCAAAAACTCATTCCTATGTAAAATAATTTTGTATTACCTATGTCAACTACTTGTTTGGCGATCTAACATCGTCTTGACAAGAACCTTAGAGTCCTGCTCACCAATCACCTCCCGTTACCGAAAGTAATAGCGTCTTGAACTCTTTTCAAACACTGGATGCAAGCACCCATTGGGTAAAACGAAGTTGAGAGTTGTTGTTTGAACAATGTCACCACAAGAAAACTGGAAATTAGCAACGGATTTTTCCGTTTTTAATAAGTTATTTCCGTTGCTAAATTAAAATAGCAACGGATTAGCAACCGATCAAATCCGTTGCTATAATACTCGTCGCTAAATATTAGCAACGAAAATAATGTCTGTTGCTAAAATTAGAGACGGAATAATCCGTTGCTCCTTACATATAATTTTTTTTAGACAAGAAAATTAATCCCAAAATTATTAAAAAAAAAAAAAAAAAAAAAAAAGTTTTCTTGGAAATTTTTATGTTGTAAGAATATCAAGAACAGAAAAGGCCACTTTCTTGGAGGCCAAAAAAAAAGAAACAACTCAACTAAAAGATGGACACTTTTGAGATGTGCAAGAGATCAAAGCTTTTTTTATAAAGTACTAGTGCTTAACAGAACTGAAATTAATGGTGTAATTCATTCAATATAAGTGTAATATTATTAATTTATTAATGTAATATAATAACTTAAAATACTCAAGTCACGATTATTGGTCAATATAAGCAAATTTAAAACAAAGAGCGCATATATACGTACCCCGATTATTTATTAGTTCACCACACAAAAAAATGTTATCACAAAAATTTCAATCTTACCTTTAAACCTTACACCCCCAAATACTTCATTTCCTTCGACTCTCCACCACCACTCCAGCCGTCTCTCATTACCGCCGCCACTGTCATTGCCGTCGGCTATTGAAGAATATAAAAAAAAAACATGCGCACAGAAATACGCTGCCGCCGCCGCCATCGCAGTCGTGCCATTGAAGAAAGAAAAAAGAAAAAAATATCTTGAAAAAATATCATTCGAACCAGATTTTTTAATGCAAAATACATCAGAATATCGATTAGAATACAAAATACATGTTTAAAGAATTGATATGTGCACACAATATATGTTCAAAAAACTGATATGAACGCCCCTTTTAGGCTAAAAAGGGTTGTTCGATTTTTTTTCGAACAACGTTGTATTGTTCCTTCATAAATTTCGAGTACATGAGTTCTGTTCGAAAACTCAGAGACGAACACCCCTATTTTGCATCTGTTTCTTACCCTTTGTCGCCCAAATTCGTCACTTACCTTTCATCACCCATCACCGTTTTTAATTCTTCCTGTTCGACGGAGGCGGCGACGGTATGATGGGCGACGCTAATGAAAAAGTTGGAGTGGTGGTGAAGAATTCGAGAAAATGATGTATTCGGGTGTTGGGGGGGGGGTAATTTTGGCATTTTATTGTATTTTTTATTGGGGTGAACTCATAAATAGATGGGGTTCGTATATTCGTGCCCCAAAACAAATCAAATGTAAATAACTCCACATTTATATATTATGAAATAATTTTTTGCAGACTACATTATAAGTCTAATTATAGTTTAACTTGTTATTATTATATGCTAATCGTTTCAAGCTCTGCCTTTAGTTAGTCGCGAAACAATCATATTAGTCACTTTATTATAAATCACTGTATGCATCTCCTTGTTTAGTCTTTGTATTCAAAGACAAAGTGAAGATCTAATTCAAGCTTTTGTGCACCCCTTTTTAAGATATTTAATTTTAAACACGCAAACTTGCTCGCAAGAGTACGAGGAACTTGTAGGGTGGTAAGTTGACTCAAGTCGATTCTCTCGAGTACAACTGTTCGGTATCTTGGATGTTTTTCTCAATCACAAATAAACAAAGAATACATACAAATTTGGGGGTTTTGAGGGTTTTGATTTAATCATTAAAAACTAAAGCAATATTAAATTAAAACTAATTAAATTAATTATCTTAAACTAGATTACCAACTAGGATTTTAAAATAAATAATTAAACTAATTCAAATAGAAAAAGTAGCAACAACGAATCTATAAAGTATAAGTAAAATCGAATAACCTAAAGCAATTACTATCATGAATCTCAAGAACGGATTTAAATAGTACGAACCTAATTGCATAATAACTTGAAATCAACTATCCAATACCCAAGCATGAAATAAACACGATTTAAAAACTGAAAGATTAAGAACTAAATTATCCAAAATATCCCAAGTACCAAACGTAGAGTAAATCAAGAACAATTTATCTAATACTAGAATTAACTAAGAAATTAACAAAGAAAGCAGTAAAGAGTTTAGAAAACTTATTGAAACTAGTAAAAGCGATAAAAGTCACCAGCGACTCCGAAGAAAAATGTTGATCTCGGACGAAGATTGAATCCCGAACGTGAAATCAAAGCCTTGGACTCGCCGTTTTTTGATCCTTGATCTAGGTCTTGAAATCTTGTTATGAGATGTGGGAATATGTTTATTCTAAGCCCAAGTACCCTATGATGGTGTGTGTCTTCTAAAAACCCAAAATATGAAGGGTATTTATAAATATAGCATGTCTTGGCGCACAAAAAAACCTAAAAATGCATTTCTGGACAGTCACGTCGAATTCGCGTCGACCGACGCGGACAGGGGCTTGGCGTCGACGCTGCCTGTGCGCTCGCGTTGACTGGGCAAGGGCGTCGACTGACGCGGTCATGGATCGACGCTACAGAGAATTACGTCGGCTTGGCGTCGACATAGTGTCGATCGTCGTGGGTAGGATCGCGTCGACGTAGGGTCGACCGACGCTACTGAGAGTATGTCTCATTTTCTCGATCTTTCTGCTACTCTTTCACCGGAAAGCTCGTTCTCCACTCTTTGAACATCGAACTTCATCTATTTACGCGTTGAAATCTTTCGGTTACTTAGGTGAAAGGTGAAAACAATGAATAATCACCTATTCTCATCAATTATGATCAAAATACGGTAAAATAAGCTGGAAGTATAAAAATACGGAATTAAACTTAAACTACCAAACTTATACCACATACAAATAGAAAAACGAACTAAAATACTAACTAACTAAATAACTTTAGTCTTTTTTAATTATTGGTACCCGTTGTACTTGTTTGTCAACAGGTACCCCAAAGTTTATCATTAGTCATAATTTAATCACATCAAACTGTTTTAAGTACAACTAAATGATCTAGTTGTATTTTAGTCGCAATTTGTTGTATTTTTTATTTTAGAAATAATTTATATCAACATAATTATACAATTACCAAATCAACCTTTAACCAATAAAAATATAATACTTACAATATAAATTTAAAAAAATTATAAAATTAACTATATAAGTATAAAACTTGTATTTAAATTTTAAACATATATTAATTAAATTAAAATTAAAAAATTCACAAAAACCATACATATCTTAAATAATATAAAATAAATCCTAAAATATTTTGAAATCGGATTAAAATATTATGAATTCTAAATAATTATTTAATAATAAGAAAAATATAGAAATATTATAAAATAATAAAATAAATCATAAAAGAAATGAAATATTCTATGCATATATAAGAAATTATATTTTATATACAAATATTTATGGAATAATCAAAAATAAAAATAATTACGAATAAATAATATAAAATAAATCTTATTTCACAATAATTTTTTAGAATAAACTAAAAATAACTTAAATCCTGAATAATCATTTACTAAATCCTAAAAGTAACAAACACACACTTAAAATGCTATAAATAATAAAATAAACCAGAAAGATTATGAATTTAGTTAAATAAATATGACATATATGTTTTAGTTCTAAATAGTTCTAAATAATTTCTAAAGTAAAATAAAATAAAAAATAGAATTATTATAATATAATATAATATAATAAATATGATAATATTTTTAAATCGGATAGAAATCTAATAAGATTATAATTAATTTCTAAATTTTAGTTGATGAACCCGATAAATAAATTAAAAATATATAAGTATTTATACAAAACTAATTATAAAAACAAGAGTAATAAATTATTTATGTGTGTATTTCTAACGCCAAATACTTAAAATCATAGTAATTAGTAACAAACTATTAATATACAAATGTTCATAAATAATTATTTGATTAAAGATTTTAAAATAATGTATTGAATTCTTTTTATTATGCGATCATATAATTTTTTTTTATTCTGCCCACGTATAATTTCAATTTCAAATTTTAATCAAATAATTGTATAAATTTATTTACCTTTCACTTATATTCATAATATAATTTTTCTTCTTTTTAGGAAAACGAAAAAAAAGAAAAGAAAAAAAAGTGTCATTATTAAGTTTGTGACACATTGTGGGTCAAAGTTTCTATCATCTGGGTTTTCACGCATGGAAAAATGAAATATATGACTCTATTAGGTTTGTCCTCGTATCGTCTGGTCTTGTCAAAAAATAAAATTACGAAAGAAAAGACAAGTTTTTGTTACAGATTATATATATATATATAATATTCGTTGCATCAATATTTTGGTTGTACTTATAATTTTTTTTTTCTTTAACAAACTTATTAAATAATTTTTTAAAATCAAATTATAAATTTTTATTTTTTTATTCATATTTTTTTCATTTATTTTATATTATTTTATATTTCTTGTATTTTTTATTTTTTATATTGATACTTAGTTAATAATCTTCTATACTTTAATGGTAATTATTTTTGTATCTATGAACTCAAATTTTATAATATTAGCAACTTTTTTTTTCCTTTTTTTGTATTTATAATTTAATTATAATTTCTTATATTTTATTTATAATATAAATAAATCTATTTGACATCATTTGGCATAATTTTATTTTATTTTACTTTTTCAGGTTTTTCAGATTTATAAACAAAATATTTAGATTTATTTATAGATTACATATTTTAAACTCATATTTTATTTTTCAAATTTCCTATATATATATATATATATAATATTTTTGTAATTAATATTATTGTTTTTCAATTTTATTTTATATTTTTCTCAATTTTATTTTTTATTTTTAGATTTATAAAATAATTTTATAGAATCTAATTATGAAAAATTTAAGTTAATTTAACTTATTTTATAAATTTTCTATTTAATTTTATTCTATTATTGAATATTCGTTTTTATTTCATATTTATTAAATAATATTATAATTTAATTATAAGTTATTATATTTTTATCTACATGATTTATTAATATTTTTTTAATTTTATTTTACAGCATTTGAAAAAATATATGTTTTATTTTTTGATTTTTTGGGTTTTTCAAATTTATTAACTATTATTTACATATATTTGTATATTTATTTTAAATATTTTTTTATATTTTATATTTTCTTTAGATTTTTTTATATTATTTTTATTTTTCTCAAATCTTATTTATAATTATACATAATTCTTCTATATATTTAATATTTTTTTTACATAAATCATAATTTCCGAAAGAATATTTACATAAATAATTATATAAATAATAACTATGTATACTACAAATAGTAAGTAAAATGGGTTGGAAAGTTTTGAGAAATATTTTTATAAACGCTAGTCTATATATATATATATATATATATATATAGATAGATTTTACAGCATTTGAAAATGTTTATATTTTACTTTTGCTTTCTTATGTTTTTAAAATATTTTAAGTAATTATATATATATATATATATATATATATATATATATATATATAGATTTGCACACACACATATATATAACTAAGTTTTTTTTCTCCAAGTAGTAGTAGTAGTCACTAAAAGGAGATGAGGGCCAGTCCTTTTCTAATACTAATTAAACAGTGGAAATTTTGCAATTTTTGATATTCTGAAGGGTCTATATCCAAACTTTTTATTTACTTTTATCTCCTTCTCAATGAAGAAAACTTGTCTGATTATTCTGTTTGAATTTTTGCTTTTTTATTTTTTTTTTATCTATATTGGCAAGTGTAGTAGGTAGTAGGGGGTATAGTAATTATTAGTATCATAACTGAAACTCAAAATATATATCCCAATGGTACACAATTGTAATATATAAAATATTCATGTCATGTTATCATGGGATGGAGCACCTAATATTTTCTGAATATCCTTCATGTGTATTATCAAATTTCATTCATTTTTTTAATTTGAGAATTACACGAAATTACAGTAATTATACCTTCCTTAATTTTCTCCACAGCCGCGAGCAAAGGTTTTTTATCGGTTTTTTTCAGCCACTGAAATGATAGGAAAAGCTCAGTAGCTTCAAAAATACATAACTCTTTTTTCTTATTTAAATTGAAATAATAAGAACAATCATCATCATCATCATCATCATAATGCAGCTAAAACATCATAATAAGCCTTATTGCAGCTAAAATTTGTAAATTTTCAAGAAAAAGATAACCCAGATGAATATTTTATTTTTGGTGAAAATAATTAAAAGAAATGCTTCAATACCACCCGTGACAAAAGTTGGTCCTACTATCTAATACCTCAATCAAATATCATAAAAACCAAACAACGATTAGTCCTTTCTCGCAACTGGATAAATACATGATAATGAATTAAGACAAAAGACAACAATACTAGAAAAGATTAAGCAGAAAGTGTGACTCATATTACTCAGCCGGTGAATCAATTAATCAATCAATTAAATAAATAAGTTCATGCAGCATGTAAACTTCATCCATATTTATGCAATTATCATAATAATCCAAGTTTTTAAATCCCATCATTGTTACAAATCAATGATTCTCCAGATGAAACGGATTCAATTAATTAGTCAATTAAATAAATAAGTCCATGCAGCATACAAACTTCATCCATATTTATGCAATTCTCATAATAATCCAAGTTTTTAACTCCCAGCATTGTTACAAATCAATGATTCTCCAGATGAAACAGATTGCATTTAATAAATCAATAATTCTAGAACATCAACCAATTTTTTTAATTTTAATTTTCTATTTAGTAAAACAGGAATATAAATAACATTGAATAGTTTTCAAAGGTTATCTCACATAGTTAATAAGGATCATCATATTTGACCGAGTACACTAGACGTATTATATCACAAACAAACAACCTTGCAGTTTTTGAGTTGTACTCATACTCATTTAGAAAACACACAGTGTTGCCGCTATTTGAGATATCAAAGAATCCAAACAATCATGCAGGTAGAGATTTCATGTAATTAACTAAAATCTTACAAATCACATTTAACAATGTACCCACCCCACCCCCAATTAAATGTTGCAGCGAAACGCATGGAAACAGAGGGGCTTAGTAAAACAGAAATTAAAACAAAAAAAATCCAAAATCAAATGCTCATCCAACTCAGTGCCATAGATTAATGTGAATACCAAACAAAAATAACCAAAAAAAAATCAAAATATACAAAACATCAACACAATTATCTGTATGTTGTCTAATCCCTAGAAATAAACCGAGATCAAATAAAAATCTATTATCAAACTTCGAAACATGAAGTGGAGCATATCATACCTGAAAATGAACAATGGTTGATTTTACAAATAACCTAGTATGTCTATACTTCTCCCTGGATATGCTTAACCTCTCCCATGGAATTCCTTGGATCCCTTTTTAGATTGCGCCTTTATTGAGGGTTTATTCTCAAAATTGTAATTAGGGCAGAGGGGAAAATAATTAGGGAAGGGAAGCTCAAATTGACAACGGCGAGTGGGAAGCTGCGAACGGAAAACGAAAATCAAAGGAAAATGAGCGGTGATTGAGACGGAAAATTTTGGTGAAAAAGAACTCAAAGAATGGCTGACGCCTGTTTTCTGTTCAACTGGACGGGGTGAGACTAATAATTTTGGGGAAAAAAATAGAGACGGATTTCCCTTCCGTCGCTAAAACTAATGAATAAAAAAGAAGATGGGAAAATATATAGAGACTGATATTTATTCCGTCTTTAAAATTGATAAATAAAAAGAAAAGGGAAAAATATTTAGAGACGGAAATATATTCCGTCTCTAAAATAGATAAACAAAAAAGAAAAGTGGGAAAAAACTTTACCAACTGATTTATCGGTTGCTATTCCGTTGCTAATTAGAGACAGACCATACTTCCATTGCTAATTAGAGATGGATATTAATTTCGTTGCTAAATTAACTAAAAATAATAATTTAAAAAATTATTGAAAATATCGGTTGCTATTCCGTTGCTAATTTGTCTCTATTAGCAAAGGAAAAATCTGTCTCTAAAAATCCGTCTCTAATTTCCAGTTTTTCTTGTAGTGTGTCTCTCATTGGTTGGATTAAGTTTTTCAGAAATACTCGCCGAAAAGACTCAAACTAAATACAACTAAATAAAAGGGGCACGAATTTCGCTTATGTTTTTCCTCTCTTAAAGTGTGTCTAAAGAATAAAAGAATGAAAATTATTTAAAGACTTGGAGCGCTAATGCATTTGTGAGGAAAGAATTCTCAAATATCTTTCCTTAACTTGAGTGGTTGACTCGAGTTTCTTTCCTAATTTGCTTGATTGATTGCTTCTTTAATCAAAAAGATCCTCCTTCCTATTTTTTCTTCTTTACAAGAGATCTTGGCAACTTGATACTTCAACCATTATCAATAAATATACCTCAACCTAAAATACATAACGTTATAGGTTGAATGTAAATTTTGTATTGTGATTCATACTATTTTGGAGCTGCGAGATTTCTTCCAATTGGCAAATTGAGAAAATGCACTTATTATGGATCTTATAAATATACTTATTCAAGGATTTTTATTTTTATTTTTTTTTGTTATGCACTTCGTTGAATTTTCTTAATTTTTTTTATGCTACAATTGTGTTGATGGGATTTATATTGAATTTATATATATTGTGGGAATGTTGGAAACTTGTTTCTATGAATTTTTCTTATGTTATATTCTGTGTAGGGATATTTACCTACTTAAACTGCATGTCGATTATACAATGGGTGATCCTTATGGAAAAACTTAGATGTTAAAGAATGAACATTTTTTGAAATATTGTGATATATTATTTCACTATTATGAATATACCATTTCATTATTGTGTATATCGTATTTACATGATCGTGAATATATTCTTGCACTATTGTGCTAATCTTAATACAATATTGTGCACATATCATTGCACAATTGTGCATATCTTATTTTTCATGATTATATAAGAATATGAAAAAACCTTCTCATGTTTCATGCAATATATGGGATCGAATAGTCACAATAGAAAGTCACTACTTTGAAAATTATATAAAAAAGAAGTTGAAAATGATAATCGGATACCAAAATCATAAGGCAATTTTTAAATAGTTAATTTTTTTTTTCACCTAAGAATACTTGCTTGAATGTTACATTCTAAGCAAACCTATTCAACCACATAGAGTACAAATTTATCTCTGACAAGAAATTCTAAACCAAGTTACTCGCGATGGCCGCATAAGAATCCACTAGCGTTTTGTAACAAAATTCAAAATGATCTCTTAAATTTTGAAACCGTCTAATAAATCAAGAAATGTAAAATTAAAATTAAGAGTAGTCTATGACAATCCCAACGCTATCAACTTGATCTTTATATTATGAAGATAACTTTATACCAGTTGTTCCTTTTTTGCATCCTACAATCTTGTGCCTGCAGCCTATAAATTACAATATCCAAACAAGTGATTTTACAATCATAAATGATTCCAAGTAAATTATAGTGGTCAAAACACATATAAATCAGAAAAGAATATTAAATCTTTAAGAGATATGGAGAAGAAAGAATTACAAGCCTATATTGTATACATACCTCAGGATCACAATTGTGCAATTTATATTCATATTATTCATCTTATTGTAATAATATATTTTTTTCTAAAAGATGTAAGCTTCTATGTATTCGGTAGATAACAAGGGAGTTGGAAATGTGACACATTTTTTGTAGGTTTCAATCCCTTTGAAAAGTGCAAACATAAATATTATATTTACATCAAAAAAAATGATATACAAATGACATCGCGTGTATGCGTTTTAACTCATATAGGACATATTGTGTAAAACTGGAGCATTATTGTGCACATATTTTTCCTTAATTGCAAACACCATAATATACCTAAATAAAGAGAAATGATATACAAACGAGATAGCGTATATGTGTGTTAATTCATATTGAACATATTGTGTAAAACTTCTATAATTATTCTGCACATATTTTCTCTTAAATGTGAAAATATGGATTATATATACCTATTAGTACTGTACGTTGACTCTAATGATAGCACATCACCAAAAATTGCAATATTTTTCATAGAAACGAAATCGACCTAGAGAATTTGTTTGTTGTATAATTCTATTCTTTGTTTTTCCCCACGAATAAATGCACAAATATGATTAATCAAACAGACAATTATGAACAATTAACTAGATCAAAAGAACAAATACATATTAATGGTGTCTCAAAGCCCACATACGAAAATCCATCTGCAATTTCATAAGCCCCAGTCATCAAGAAACTTCAAAACATAAACTAACAAGACTACAATAGTAATTTTTTTAAAAGAAATTAGCATATAACTAGATGCAGAATTTGTTAGAGTAGAGTGCCCGACGTTCCAATTAGATGGGATTTCATTCTACTTGTATAATGATTTTATTGGAATTATATTAATAAAGACAACTTTCTTTATCTTATGTTTTCGCTTTTGCACGTATGATAAAGTCCTTGGACCAATTTAAACTATGGGATATGGTTGCGCATACGATGGCAATCATGGAACATGTCTCTAAGGTTTCGGTCTTAAACTTGTTTCAAGTCAATGGGCTTTTCGAGATAGGACATTGAATAACCCGGTAAGACTTGCGCATATGATGCATGCTTGTAAGACAAGGATGTTGCATTCCATTAATATCAGCGTTGTGACGCGAATGCATATATGTTGGTGCTTATTGGAGAACAAGTTCATTGAACATGACCCGATGGAAATTATTAACTGGAAGATTTATCTGTCGAATAAAAATTTACATATTGCAATAGTACATGATTAGTCCTTGACTTGAGGTACGATAGTAGCCTTGTTCACATTGTGCAATACTTAGATTTATCTTTTGATTGCCTGACAATCGTAAAAGGGGTATTTTGGGTATTGTATCGAGGTGCATGGAGGTTTGTCTGTAGCCAACATAGAATTCGACACTTGTCTATGGAGAAGAGAGTATCCTGTGGATTTTCATAGTTTGTGATTCAAAGAACTTGTCCAGGGCACGATGAATATTGATTCATAAATGAATTACTTAAACTTGAAATGAAATCACAGTTATTAAATCAATTGGGTTTCGACTTATAAATCCATGCCCAAGGTTTAATCGGGAAACTAGTTGTCGAAAGGATCGTACATGTATGGACTTGCAATTGAAATAGGTTTACTCGCTATTTAACCTAACACTGGGTAGTCATGCTACTTGCTAGATGTTGCCATGATTTGTAGGTTCTTGAAATTAAAGAGTTAATTTCAAGAGAATTAATTAATTGAATTAATTAATATAAYAAATTRTTATTTAYAAACTTATAAAAGTTATAAGCCTACTGCTAGTGTTAGTCGTGAATCTAAAAGGGTCACACATAATTTTGGTTGTTGACATTTCAAGATTGATAACT
>BMAC01000591.1:392854-433190 GCA_014905375.1 Phtheirospermum japonicum
GTTAATAAAAAAATATTTAACTTAGATATAAATATATGATAAAGAGTTTATTAATAGAGAATCTGTTGGAGTAAAATTAGAATAGGGAGTTCATAAAATAGGGAGCTGACTTAAGTAGGGAGTCTGATAAAGTAAAGTGAGATAGAGAGCCTGAAATAATAGGGAGAATTAGTTTAGGGAGTGAGATTTAGGGTGTTGGAGTTAGTATAATGTAATGTAAATTAAATCTCAGAGAAACTATGAATGCATCGGAAAATATCTTCATAATAAATTATAATTAATTATAAATAACTACCTAATAAATCCAAAAAGGAATGGTTCCAAAAAAAAAAAAAAGAAAAATTAAAATAATAGTTCACTAATAAGTAATGGTGAACGAGGGTCAATACAGTTAACTCCCTAGCGTCTACAAATCTCACCATATCCCCTCTATTTTGTTTTGAGAATAAGATCTTATGCATCGTTGATATTGTGTGTAGAATGGTGACTGCAACACTAGTGATGGGACATCACAATGAACCGCTATTCAACAAGGATGTGATCCCAGTGAATCTGTGGGCTATTAACATTACCGCTTTAGAATATTTTATGGAGGGTATGAATGAATACTTACAACAATAATTTGTCCCACCAACTACAACATTTCTTCAGAATAGACTGTGCTCCCGTGCGCAAATGTCGTGAATGGGAAAATGGTATAATGCACAAGTTTTAAGTTTAGGATCTCATAGTTGTGAGTGTTCTTATGGACACCTCATTGAGTTGTACATTTGGTACATTGATTCTGGAAATTGGTAAAATTTGTGATGATTATAATTAATTTGTGGTTAATTCTAATGACAATATCATTGTTGAGTATTGATTATAATTACAATAGTTAAGATTTACACCACATATAATAACTCCTTCATTAATGCAAATGATAAGGAAAAAAATATTTATTTTATAATATATTTTTACAATTTTAATGCAAAATATTACGTGTACTTATATAAAATCCCGAACAGGTAAGAAAAGAAAAATAAAATAATCATATCATAATCCTTTGGTTTTATGTATGCTACGGTTGTTAATAGCTAGATGACGTGTCGAATTATTTGGGCTCCGGATGTGAAAGGTCATCATGTGGTTGCTCCAGATGTTGATGCTGTCGGGATAGAGTGTTTCTGAATATATAGCACCATCTTCATTGTTTTTAAAGACACGTGATTCTGATATGTTATTGGATGTTCATTTAATGAATTTCTTAGATGAATTTTGGATAGTTCTAAGGCAATTGTATTCAGTTAATATTGTTTAAGAAATATTGATCATTCACTTTATTAAAGTTTCAAACTTTCTTGTTAATTTTCATTGCTCTTTACATCCATGCTTTCAATTTTTGTTAATTTGCTTTATTTAGGATTTTATGCATAGTTGTACCTTGTGCTTGCATGCTTGTACATGGTGAAACATTGCATTTTCTTGCTTATTCCCTTTATTGCTTTGCATTTTCCATTTGAGGCATCCGGCGAGGCATCCGACCAACTTGCACTTTCATTTTCTAGTTTAGTTTAGCTATTTTAATTATTTTATTTTCATTTTCCCTTTATTTTTCAAGCTTAAAACACATTGATTACTTCAATCGAATCGAATTCCGATAATACCGAGCCATGAACCCGTTGATTCGTTTCAACACCACGAAAACTATGAAAACACCACCCGACTCGACTTTCATTTCGAAGATTCTGTTTTTCTTCTTTTCTTTTCTTTTTCCAGTTTTTAGTGATTTCATTTACATCCCTACTCGAATTATTATAACTATTCCAACAATCGCAAAATGAATTATAATTGTAATTTTTCATTTCTGTAATTTGTAATCACTACCTGGAAGATGTCAACCTCCAGCACTCCGACAACCTCGACTATTTCGGCCATCACTTCCACCGTTTTGGCGACAACCACTGCCCCTGCAGTCATGATCACTTCAACAATTGGCATGTCTTCGCCAAATATGAACACTACTCAAGTTGAGATCATTCTAAACCTAGGAACCCTCGACTTCTTACGCGAGACGCTGACGAAGTGCATGACCCAGTCGAACTCATCCACAGCTTCGGCTGCTGGAACGATCCCTTTTGGGATAGGGACTTTAGTCCAAACTTTGTCAGCTCCGGCTGTGACCCATCACATTGGGATGACGGGAACTTCGGTTCCAAACTTGTTTGCAACTGCTCCCCAAACAAATTCAACTGTTTTGAATACCCATTCAACGGGTTCGATGGGGACTTTTGTACCAACGATGAACGCGCCGGTGCACTCCTCACGGATCATGCCTGCGGCGGAGAAGCCTCCAAAATTCAATGGAGAAGGCTTCAAGAGGTGGAAACAAAAGATGTTGTTCTACCTCACGATGCTTGGTTTCGCTAACGAACCACCTACTCCGGACAAGGGCGAGACTAGTTTCCATGTTCACGCTGCCTACGATAATTGGCACAATGGGGACTATTTGTGTAAAGGCTTTCTCTTGAGTAGCCTAGAAGATAGTCTGAGTAACGTGTACTTGGATGTAAAGACCTCCAAGAAAATTTGGGAGGCACTTGAGAAGAAATACAGTTCCGACGAGGCTGGAACTAAGAAATTTGTAGTCACAAATCTCATGGACTACAAGATGATTGATTCTCGCCCAGTTATGGAACAAGTTCAAAAATTCCAAATGCTGGTGAATGATGTCCACGCCAAATGAATGATACTTCCGGATGCTTTCACGGCTGCTGCCATGATTGACAAGCTTCTACCGAACTGGAAAGACTTCAAAACGTACCTAAAGCACAAACAAAAGGCGATGTCTCTTGAAGATGTGATCCAGAAGGTACGAATTGAGTCCGGAGTTCGAGTTCAGTACAAGAATTCGAAAAATTCGGATGAACCTCGAGTGAACCTGCTTGAACGAGGAGACAACTCGAAGAAGAGGCCTCGTTCGGGAAACTCTAAGTTTAAAGCTCCCTCTTCTAAGAAGTTCGAAGGCAATTGTTACAATTGCGGTTATCCTGGGCACTTGTCTAAGAACTGTCGCAGGCCAAAGCAGAAGAAGGCCAAGCCGAGTGCCCAACTAGCCGAGAGGGAGCTAACTAGTGATGACCTCATTGCGGTTGTCACTAAAGAAGCTAACATGATCGAGAACCGTGGTCAATAGTTCATCGACATTGCTGCAACCGCCCATGTGTGTGCTGATCGGAGCTTGTTCTCTAAATACCTTCCTTGTAAGGGAAGGAAGTTGAACATGGGAAATCAAGCTTCTTCGAAAGTTGCTGGTACTGGTACGGTTGTCCTCAAAATGACTTCTGGCAAGAAGATCACTCTGAATGAGGTGCTGCACATTCCGGACATCCGGAAGAACTTAGTCTCTGGTTCAATACTAGTTAGTCGTGGCTTTAGACTTGTACTTGAGGCTAATAAGTTTGTATTGTCTAAGTTTAGGACACCTCTAGGTAAGGGTTACCTTACAGATGGTTTGTTCAAACTAAGTGTAATGGCTATACGCCCAAAATCAGTCATTAATAAAATTACTTCTAATTCCTCTTACTTGACTGAGTGCTCTAGTTTATGGCATTGTAGATTAGGCCACGTTAATATAAATGCAATAAAACGTTTGTCAAATCTCAATTTACTTAAGGTAAATGAATTCGTTAATAAAAGTAAGTGTGAAATTTGTGTAGAAGCAAAAATGACTAAATTAACGTTTATATCGGTAGAAAGGAGCACGACACCTTTAGAATTAATTCACACGGATATATGTGATTTAAAGTTTGTGTAAACTAGAGGTGGCAAAAAGTATTTTATTACTTTTATTGACGATTGCACAAGGTACTGTTACCTTTATCTTTTGAGAGGTAAAGATGAGGCTATTGAAGCTTTCAAGAACTTAAAAAATGAAGCCGAAAATCAACTTAACTGCAAAATCAAATCTATCCAAAGAGATAGAGGAGGGGAATACGTAGCTCCGTTTTAGGAGTTATGCAACGAAAGTGGCATAATTCATCAAAATACAGCTCCGTATGCACCTCAATCTAACGAAGTTGAAGAACGTAAGAATCGTACTTTGAAAGAGATGATGAATGCGTTGTTGATTAGTTCTGGGTTACCTCAGAACATGTGGGGGGAAGCTGTTTTAACGGCTAATTATATCCTCTATAAAATTCCACTTAAAGGTAGGGACGAAACTCCCTACGAGTTGTGGAAGGGAAGGAAACCTTCTTACAAATACCTCAAAGTGTGGGGGTGTTTAGAGAAGGTAGAAGTGCCTCTACCGAAACAAGTGACAATCGGACCCAAAACGGTTGATTGTATTTTTATTGGTTATGTACTGAATAGCAGCGCCTATTGATTAATAATCCATAGGTCGGATGTTCTGGACATGAATGTCGGAACCACCATTGAATCAAGGAATGCGATATTCTTTGAAGACATCTATCCTTGTAAGGACAAAGCTGCTTCCAATTCAGACACTGGCAATACAGAAGGAACTACAAGTCACGAACTTGTGGGGGTTGAACCTAAGTCTCGCAAATGACCCGGTTCAGAACTTGAAGCTCTAACTCCTAGATGGAGCACTCGAGCTAAAGTTGCTAAGGACTTCGGTCCTGACTATGTGGTTTTTCTCTTGGATGAAGAACCAAATTCACTAAAAGAAGCTTTCTCACGGACTGATAGTTCATTTTGGAAGGAACCTAGCGAGATCGATTTGTTCATGCAGAACCATACGTGGATTCTGACTGATTTACCTGAAGGTTGTAAACCTTTAGGAAGTAAATGGATTCTGAAACGAAAGTTCAGAGCTGATGGATCAATTGATAAGTATAAAGCTCATTTGGTTGTGAAAGGCTTTCTCCAGAAGGAGGGTTATGATTTCTTTGACACATACTCTCCTATGACGAGAATTACCTCTATCTGGGTGCTTCTAACGATTGCTGCTTTGCAAAATCTTGAGATTCACCAAATAGATGTGAAAACAACTTTTCTAAATGGCGATTTAGAAGAGGAAATTTATATGGAACAACCTGAAGGTTTTGTAAAACCTGGACAAGAAAGAAAGGTGTGCAAACTTGTTAAGTCTTTGTATGGCTTGAAACAAGCACCTTTACAATGGCACTTGAAATTTGACGAAGTGATGATGTCAAATGGGTTCAAGATAAACGAGTGCGACAAATGTGTATACATTAAGAATACTAATGACAGATTTGTTATAGTATGTCTTTATGTAGATGATATGTTAATCATGAGTAGCAACCTGCAAGTGATTAACGAGATGAAACTCATGCTAAAAAGAAATTTTAACATGAAGGATCTGGGAGTTGCTGACACTATTCTTGGCATAAGAATCATAAGAAATCCAAATGGAATTGTCTTATCACAATCTCATTACATTGAGAAAGTGATCAAGAAATTCAATTCTCACGATAGTCTTCCTGCAAAGACACCTATGGAACTCGACGTTCACTTGAGTAAGAATAGAGGTGACCCTGTTACTCAGAAGGACTATGCTAGTATCATTGGATGTTTGATGTACATATCCAACTGTACAAGACCTGATCTAGCTTGCTCGGTAAATAAACTGAGTCGATATACAAGCAGCCCAAGTGGAGAACACTGGAAAGCGCTTGTGAGAGTTTTGAGATACTTAAAGTATACTCTGAACTTTGGGCTACATTATGGTAGACACCCCAGGGTACTTGAAGGTTACTGTGATGCAAAATGGATATCCGACACAAAGGACTCTTTGTCAATAAGTTGATATGTGTTTGTAATTGGGGGAGGAGCTGTTTCTTGGAGATCCACTAAACAGACATGTATAGCCCGATCCACCATGGAGTCTGAGTTTATCGCTTTGGACAAAGAAGGTGAAGAAGCTGAATGGCTTTGTAACTTTTTAGAAGATATTCCATGTTGGGAGAAACCCGTGCCGCCGGGCATGCTTCACTGCGAAAGTCAAGCTGCTATTGGAAGGGCAAGAAGTGGTTTGTATAACGGCAAGTCTCGACATATTCGTCGGATACATAAAACCGTGAGACATCTGTTATCGAGTGGGATTATCTCAGTTGACTATGTAACGTCAATAGATAATCTAGCGAATCCATTCACTAAAAACATAGCTCGAGATCAGATGTATAAGTTGCTTGAAGGAATGGGAGTGAAATCCACATCTTAAAGATGATTGTAGTGGAAATCCGACCATGATGAGTGGAGATCCCACAAACTTGGTTCAATGGGAAAACTAAACTATGAAAGTCTGGGTAAGTAAAACTCTACGACCCTATTTCTTAACGGCAAAAGTAGAGTTTCTAATCTGTCACGTGGTGAGGATAAATCTGATTTTTAATGATTCTTGTGCAGGTCTTTGACTTGAGTATGACAGAATACTGAATTGAAGAATCATCTATGTAAGCGAGAAGTGAGGGCCGCTTCTACTGTATGCTTATGAATCCAAAGAAGTTATCAATGGGTAGAAACGGACACAAACGTGAGAACGGAAGAATTCTGAGACCTTAGTGGGTTGGTACTATTGTCTAGTATACACAAAGGAGAATATTTCAAGAATTATATTCGCTAATCCGCCGGTATGCTCATTAGTATTAACTAAGGAGGGTTCAAGGCCACAAGCCACCAATCCCTATTCTCTATTGTCTCTTAAGGACTGAGCTACATATTTGCATACATGCATTTTTTTTTTGTTTTTTGGGTATTCTCACTCATGTGGGGGATTGTTATTAATTTGGATTTACTCCATTTAAATAATTCACTAAATATTAATCTACATGTCGTGTAGATGATCATAGCATTTTGAATTTCTCAAATCAAATTACTGGTGAGTGAGAAATAATGCTTTGAATTTGAACGGTTGCTTATGTATATCAAAGTGTGTATTAAAGTTTATCCCACATTGAATAATATTCAATGTGGAAGGGAGTTTAAAAGTGTTTAACTTTTAATGATTGGACATCAAGTGGGCCCAGTGGGTTGTGTGGACTTTGTGAAAACAAAGCTCACGCGGGCTCCTGGACTTGGATTAGCCCGTCCGACTTAGGCGAAACAGATGGCGGAGCCAAGCAGATCCGAGCCCGATCCCGGTCCCGGACCCGGACCTTGGACCTCAGACCTCGGTTCTGGATCCTGGTCCCTGGGCCTGGGACTTGGGACTTAGGTCTTGGGTCTTGGGCAATTGGTCCGAATTGGCTGGTCCGATTGAGGTGGTCCATGTGGGTGGTCTAGTTCGACCCTGTTTTATTTTTGGACGAACACACTCCTGACATACGCTCCAATACGGAAAGCACACTCCTGACACACGCTCCAATACGGAAAGCACACGTTTGCACTCTCCTGACGTGCGCAACTGAATGTTCACGCTGAACCTGTCTAGGTTCGTGCGGCTGGTGCTGACCAAATTTGAATGTCATAAAGCTGCTTTTATGGACGTCATAATTGGTAGCTGTAACCCCTGATTTGAACCCTTATAAAAGGGTGAGGCTCCTGCTTTTGCTGTTTACTTTCCATACGAACAAATACCTGAAATTCAACATACGAACAAATACCTGAAATTCAACATACGAACACCTGAACATTTGCATAGCATTCTCTTTTTCTGCATCTTATTTCTTACGTAGTTCTGTTCGAATCCTTCCAGTTCGCCGGAGCTTTGGTTTCTAACGGTGCGGTTAAACCAAAGACGAAGTCGTTTTATCTTTGGGAACGATTTGCCAAAACCGAAGGGCACTACCGGGGCAAATTCGTTTTGCGGAAAGAGTGACCACTCGACTCGACTTTCATTTTGAAGATTCTGTTTTTCTTCTTTTCTTTTCTTTTTCCAGTTTATGGTGATTTCATTTACAGCCCTGCTCGAATTATTGTAACTATTCCAACAATCGCAAAACGAATTATATTTGTAATTTTTCATTTCTATAATTTGTAATCACTATTGGGAAGATGTCAACCTCCATCACTCCGACAACCTCGACTATTCCGGCCATCACTTCCACCGTTTCGGCGACGACCACTTCCCCTGCAGTCACGATCACTTCAATAATTGGTATGTCTTTGACAAATATGAACACTACTCAAGTTGAGATCATTCTAAACCCAGGAACCCTCGACTTCTTACGCGAGACGCTGACGAAGAGCATGACCCAGTCGAACTCATCCACAGCTTCGGCTGCTGGAACGATCCCTTTTGGGATAGGGACTTCGGTCAAAACTTTGTCAGCTCTGGCTGTGACCCATCCCATTGGGATGATGGGAACTTCGGTTCCAATTTTGTTTGCAACTGCTCCCCAAACAGATTCAACTATTTTGAATACCAATTCAACAGGTTCGATGGGGAATTTTGTACCAACGATGAACGCGCCGGTGCACTCCTCATGGATCATGCCCGTGGCGGAGAAGCCTCTAAAATTCAATGGAGAAGGCTTCAAGAGGTGGCAACAAAAGATGTTGTTCTACCTCACAATGTTTGGTTTCGCTAACGAACCACCTACTCCGGACAAGGACGAGACTAGTTTCCATGTTCACGCTGCTTACGATAATTGGCATAATGGGGACTATTTGTGTAAAGGATTTCTCTTGAGTAGCCTAGAAGATAGTCTGAGTAACATTTACTCGGATGTAAAGACCTTTAATAAAATCTGGGAGGCACTTGAGAAGAAATACAGTGACGACGAGGCTGGAACTAAGAAATTTGTAGTCACAAATTTCATGGACTACAAAATGATTGATTCTCGCCCGGAAGGTACGAATTGAGTCCGAAGTTCGAGTTCAGTACAAGAATTCGAAAAACTCGGATGAACCTCGAGTGAACCTGCTTGAATGAGGATACAACCCGAAGAAGAGGCCGCGTCTTGGCAACTCTAAGCCTAAAGCTCCCTCTTATAAGAAGTTCGAAGGCAATTGTTACAATTGCGGTTATCCTGGGCACTTGTCTAAGAACTGTCGCAGTCCAAAGCAGAAGAAGGCCAAGCTGAGTGCGCAACTAGCCGAGAGGGAGCTGACTAGACTAGTGATGACCTCATTGCGGTTATCACTGAAGAAGCTAACATGATCGATAACCGTGGTCTATGGTTCAACGACACTGCTGCAACCGCCCATGTGTGTGCTGATCGGATCTTATTCTCTAAATACCTTCCTTGTGAGGGAAGGAAGTTGAACATGGGAAATCAAGCTTCTTCGAAAGTTGCTAGTAATGGTACAGTTGTCCTCAAAATGACTTCCGACAAGAAGATCACTCTGAATGAGGTGCTGCACGTTCCGGACATCCGGAAGAACTTAGTCTCTGGTTCAATACTAGTTAGTTGTGGCTTTAGACTTGTATTTGAGGCTAATAAGTTTGTATTGTCTAAGTTTGGGACACCTCTATGTAAGGGTTACCTTACAGATGGTTTGTTCAAACTAAGTGTAATGGCTATACGCCCAAAACCAGTCATTAATAAAATTACTTCTGATTCCTCTTACTTGACTGAGTGCTCTAGTTTATGGCATTCTAGATTAGGCCACGTTAATATAAATGCAATAAAATGTTTGTCAAATCTCAATTTACTTAAGGTAAATGAATTTGTTAATAAAAGTAAGTGTGAAACTTGTGTAGAAGCAAAAATGACTAAATTACCGTTTAAATCGGTAGAAAGGAGCACGACACCTTTAGAATTAATTCACACGGATATATGTGATTTAAAGTTTGTGCAAACTAGAGGTGGCAAAAAGTATTTTATTACTTTTATTGATGATTGCACAAGGTACTGTTACCTTTATCTTTTGAGAGGTAAAGATGAGGCTATTGAAGCTTTCAAGAACTTCAAAAATGAAGCCGAAAATCAACTTAACTGCAAAATCAAATCTATTCAAAGCGATAGAAGAGGGGAATAAGTAGCTCCATTTGAGGAGTTATGCAATGAAAAGTGGCATAATTCATCAAACTACAGCTCCGTATGCACCTCAATCTAACGGAGTTGCAGAACGCAAGAATTGTACTTTGAAAGAGATGATGAATGCGTTGTTGATTAGTTCCGTGTTACCTAAAAACATATGGGGGGAAGCTGTTTTAACGGCTAATTATATCCTCAATAAAATTCCGCTTAAAGGTAGGGACGAAACTCCCTACGAGTTGTGGAAAGGAAGGAAACCTTCTTACAAATACCTCAAAGTGTGGGGGTGTTTAGGGTAGGTAGAAGTGCCTCTACCGAAACAAGTGACAATTGGACCCAAAATGGTTGATTGTATTTTTATTAGTTACGCACTGAATAGAAGCGCCTGTCGATTTATAATCCATAGGTCGGATGTTCCGAACATGAATATCGGAACCACCATTGAATCAAGGAATGCGATATTCTTTGAAGACATCTATCCTTGTAAGGACAAAGCTGCTTCCAGTTCAAACACTGGCAATACAGAAGGAACTACAAGTCACGAACTTGTGGGGGTTGAACCTAAGTCTCGCAAACGACCTGGTTCAGAACTTGAAGCTCTAACTCCTAGACGGAGCACTCGAGCTAAAGTTGCTAAGGACTTCGGTCCTGACTATGTGATTTTTCTCTTGGATGAAGAATCAAATTCACAAAAAGAAGCTTTCTCACGGACTGATAGTTCATTTTGGAAGGAAGTTGTACAGAGCGAGGTCGATTCGATCATGCAGAACCATACGTGGATTCTGACTGATTTACCTGAAGGTTGTAAACCTTTAGGAAGTAAATGGATTCTGAAACGAAAGTTCAGAGTTGATGGATCAATCGATAAGTATAAAGCTCGTTTGGTTGTGAAAGGTTTTTTCCAGAAGGAGGGTTATGATTTCTTTGACATATACTCTCCTGTGACGAGAATTACCTCTATCCGGGTGCTTCTTGAAATCCCTCAATTTTATCGTCGCCGTCACAACTTCTACTAGGGTTACCACTTCTAGTAGAAGTTTGTCGCCCATAACTCATAGGAAGAGGACCATCAAGATTTATACTATATTCTTTAAACATATCATATAAAGACTTTTTCACATTTTTAATAATATTTTCAACGGAAGGATATTCATACTCTTCAAACGGCAATAAAGCATCATAATAACTATTAAGATAAAATTCTAAACCCCTTTCTCTATTATTAGGATCTAAAAATGTAGCAACTAAAAATATACTTGGAATGTAATGAAAATACTTTAACCATTTTCGTTTCATAGAAATAACACATTCTTCCAATCGTTCATTTTTCATGCACTCCTTAAAGACGAATGCAATTTTAACACATTTTCAACAACAAGGTGAGAAGTAGGATAATAAACACTGGAAAATAAATTAGTAGCATCATTAAACACCTTTAAAACTTTTTTCAAATAATTACACGTAGACCACTTGTTTGTATATAACATAATTCTGGTTTCTTGTTGGGCAAAAAACGAACACAAAACCTCTCTATACGAATATGTATCTTTCAATAATTTATTTGTAGAGTTCCAACGAGTAGGCACATCGGTTTAAAATCTTTTAGGTTCAAACCCGTTTTCCCTACAAAATCTTGCCCATTTTCGTTGCAAAGACTTATTTCTATGAATATACGTGACCGCTGCTTTAATTGGAGAAAGTTCATTTTTCAAAACATTCAAACCATCTTGAGCACACAAATTCAAAATATGGCATATGCATCTAATATGAAAAAACAAGCCACCAATAGATGGTTTACAAATACTAATAATCTCATTACCACTCGCCGTATTAGAAGTTGCATTGTCAAATGAAATAGAAAATATTTTTTCAACTAAACCATATTCTTGACAAACCAAATGAATTAATTGACAAATATTATGTGCATTGTGAGGAGCTTTAAAATCTCTATATGCAAGCAAACATTTTTGTAAAGTCCATGAATTATCAGCCCAATGACATGTAACACCCATGTAAGAGTTTCGTTCCCAATGATCACTCCAAACATCCGAGCAAATTAAAACTTTGTTTGGTAAACTAGCAAATTCATTACATAAGTTTAACTTATATTCACCAACAACTTTTTTAATATCACGATTAAGGGTAGAGCGTGAGACTCTCGTACTCGAGGTATTAAAATAAAGTTGGGTGAACTTTTTCATATAAATCATCATTGGCAAAGTTAAAAGGAAGTGATCTAGGAGAAACAAATTTTGCTAATTCCTTTCTATGAGTAGCGTCAAAATATGTAAATAAAGAAGAGGAGTTTGTACTTACGTGTCCTCCTTGTAGTTGCATTTGAGTCCTATCGATGCCGACTTTTTTGGGTGGCGGATTTCATTTTTTTGAAAATGTTTCTTGAAAATGTCGGATTTTAACTCCGTTGTTGCCCGAGAATGAGTTTTTGGATTTCTTGGAGGAGGCGATTCATACTCCTCTTTAATGGGCGGCACATCTTCACCGGCAAAGGCGGCGGCGGCTCGATAAGTTCGATCAATGTCGGTATCACTCCAATCTTTATCAATTTCCATGCGATTGGGATTGTAGTCACCGACCGAAGGAGTGTTGCCTTGTGATAAGCCGATGGGATGGACATTGGCATCGTCATCGAGTGCTATACTCTTTCCCTTATCGGAATGATGGGAACGAGAAGAACCTCCACGGATTGACATTCTTTTTAGAGGTTAATATTAATACAAGAAAATAAGAAAGAGTAGTAGTGGGCTAAAGTAGTAGGATTATAAATTTAGGATTATAACTAGAAAGTACGAAATATATTTGGAACTATAACACTAAACTTAAATAAGTTTAGTTTAGAGTTAGGAAGGCTTGGTAATAATTAAAGAATCTTGGAAATCACAAAATTTGCAAAGAGGGACAATGTAGAATAGAGAGATTATAGAAGATGAGAGATTGGTGTGAGAGAAATGAGTTGGGAATGGGGGGTATTTATAGGAGTGAAAAAATAGAAAAAAAAATAAAAACCGCCGGTTTTGGACCAAACCGGCCGATTTCGGGTCGAACCGGCGGTTTGAATCAACGGTTACTTGATCTCAACCGTTAATAATCAACGGTCATAAGATCAAGACCGTTGATTTCAAATGGCTCGCTGACGACTCAATCGATCGACTAAATTATTTTTTTATTATTCTCTAACCGGTGGTTTAAACCGCCGGTTTACAGTTTGGGGTATGGAAAAAATCGGAACCGGCCTGCCTTAACGGCAGTTGCGGTTCCGGTTGTGGTTTGAACCGTGGTCAATGGTTTCCGCAACCGTTGACCGCCGGTTTAAACCGGCGGTTCGTCCAGTTTGGCCAAACCGGTGGGCACGTCTAGTTTCATACGCCTGAGATGACTATAAGAAAATCAAGGACAATCTATGCCTCACGCTGGTTTCCTAAAGTGTACTCAACTGATTATCTAAATACGATGAACTGCATAAGGGTTTGAATTAAACAATTTGCACTTACTTTTCTAGAAAGCTCGTCCACAAGAGAACAGAGCAATTATAAGTGAGAAACTTGACTCGAGTCGTATCTCTTGAGGAATGACAATCGGAGATAAAATGCTTATTTTTACACAATTATGCTAAACGTAAGATAAAAAACATAGCTACACTAAAGCATGAAGAAAGACTTAACAATATATTAAGCATTAGTGCAAGTTATGAAGATTTTTAAAGGTCGAAAGTTTGACAAATGAGCTAGAAAGTGCAACTCAAAATTCAAAGTGAACTAATAATTCTTGGAAACAAATAAAAATAAAATGACTAATTTTGCAAGTCCCATTCGCCTTTACCACCTAATTTCTACATTATAACAAAAAGGGGAAAAAAGCTTGAAATTAGTACAAGATGGTGATGATGATGATGATGATGATGATGATGGAGGAAAGAAGAAGCTTCATGAACAACATATGGAAATCTCAAACTTCCAAGATACAAATTATACATGAGAGTCAATAGTTTCAAACATTCTTACATTTCTCAACATAATATAATAGAGCAACGAATCATAAATTACCCAAAGAAGATAAGTTCATCCAAGTTTCAAACTAGAAGAGTTACAAATCTTAACATAAACACAAGAGCTACTCAACACAATCTAGCTTCCAATAAGCCAGATTATGGTTATCAAAAGATGAAGAAAACAAGATAGGGTTTTTCTAGTTCATAATTGAAGAAGGTGAGGATAAGGTTGGTGAAAATTGTTTCTAATTACAAAAAATTAAATCTAAAGTGTTCCCTTAGCCGAGAAGTGTAAGATTACATATAGAATTTATTAACCGGGGTAAAGTAGTAATTTTTAACAAAATTCGCTAAAAAAAGTCCTTTCGTCAATCGACCATCGACTGGTTGTTGATTGAAGGTGTCCCTATCGTTGATCGATGGTGGTAGTTGATGGTGGGAACCTGTCATGTGTTGATGTCCCGTCGATGGTGCATGTCAATCGAAAATGGCAGAGAGTCCTCTGCAGGTCGATCGACTCATGTTGTCGATACAGGCGGGAAGGGCGCGTCGATGGCCCGTGCCAATGGTCAATGTGGATCGACGATTGCAGAGAGTCCTCAACAGATCGATTGCATGTCGATGGCCTGTCGATGATGTGTCGATCGATGACTGTGATCGATGATTTCTCAACACTCTAATTTAAGAAATCGTCTCTTCAATAGTACAAAGTGGATTATAGAGTGGTAATTTGAATCCCAATTCGTGTCTCTCAAGGATAGATGTTATCGAGAATTGGTGTTTTAGGTTAATCTCTTGTTAATCTAAATTACATTAATTTTGTCTAAGAAAGCAATAAGTCATTTGATTGGGCTTGAGTTTTTAATGCCAATGCTTGAATTGAAATGAAAACTTGAAAACACTAATTAAAGCAAAGGGGAATGAATATTTAATTTGCTTGAAAATCACTAATTTTGAGGAAATTAATTAAACACTAATTAAAAATCTTAAATAAATTAAAACTAAGGAAAGCTTGCAAGTTGAAAGAGAAAATGGAGGGAAAATCAAAGCTTTAAAATTGAAAGAAGTCAAAGAGCATTAAATAGAAAAATGTCAAATTTATAAAAGAGGTAAGTCTCATACATCTTTCAAAGACCAAATATTTGTTTAGACAAAAGGAGTAAAAAGCTTCAAGATGAATGTTTCAATGGAGTTTTGCACAAAGAGAAATAACAAGCTAGAATAAAAAAAAAGGAGGATTTGAAATGAAATGAGAAACAACACAAACTAAAACCTAACAACCAACACACAAACAATAACAAACAATCAAGAACAACACACAACATAAAGGGGAAAGATTACTACCAATTTCACTCTAAGAAACTTCAAGGTTTAGCTTATGATCTTTAAAACATCAAGAACAACTTCAATAAAATAATTTCAACACAAGGTGAGAGTGCTACCTTCTCCAACAACTAACTATGAAAATCTAAACCTAACTAAACTAATCTAAGGATTGTGCTAGGGTTTCAAAGTTTAAAAGCAATGGAATAGTGAAAAGGGTTTGGAGGAGATTGAACAAGTTCAAAATCAGCCAAAGAGAAGGTAAGGTTGTTGGGAAGAGGCTAGGATATATATATAAAGTCGCATGGGCAAAATCATAAAAATATGCCAAATATTATAAAATTTCCTTTGACGCAGTCGATCAGCTGACAACCATTCGATCGACTAAAACCCTTTCGATCGACTGCATGCTAGTCAATCGGCTGAGATGGCTGCTCCCGGCTCGGTTTTCCCATTTTCCACTCCAGAATGTTCGCCGGTTGTTGTTCCTTGTTCGCGCTATGTTCCCTTGCTTGTCTTCACTTGTTCGTTCCATAGAGAGTCGAATGGAAAGCCCTAAGTGTGCGTGTGTCCCGCTTGGTCATTCTATGGCCAAAAATATGAAAACGAGTGAAAATCTAGAAAAACGTAATAAAAACTACGCAAACGCTACAAAAACCTAAAACTAACAAAAACAGGCATACTTCACAAGGTTTAGGTTTAGGGTCTCATAGCTGTGAGTGAACGTTCTTATAGCTTCCTCATTAAGGGGTAGATTTGGTACATTAAGTCTATAGATATCTTTGAAACACATTACATCATCCCCGTGCGCCGTGTTTTCGCCGCCACACATTGGTCGGCCATCTTAATTTAAACATGAGTAATTCAAACTTTTCTCCCTCACCATTAGAGACGACTCCTCGATTTAGTCAAAAATTATTTTCTATAGAGATAACCTCTTATCTGGTATGAATATATCAACCTTTATCTCACATCCCTGATAATAACCGCTCCCTCTCCAACTCCCCACCCTCCCAGTTTATTTGTGCCCAACATGGGGAGAAATCCTGAAGCTTCCAAAGGCACATGACTTAAAAAACACCACAATAACACAACATTAAAATCCCGAGAAGGAAGAACAAGGTTCATACGGGTTTCAATTTAATTTCTTAACAAGACCACTTCATGAACAAGCCCAAAATCTAAAACCCAAAATGATACTAACATTATCTACACTCATGCACTAGCGACAGTTGGGTTTGATAAAATGCCATAGATGAAGATGGAGTATATCAATATTGTGTTGGTGGAGAAGATCCTCAAGAGATACGACCCGAGTTCTAAGTAATTCCATCTGGGAGATGGGTTTTGAAGATTAAGTGAAACAACGTGGATAGGGTTTACGGTATCCCCCGAGGTAAAAATCTTACACCAGAATTTGTAAAAGGATAAAAAGTGAAGATTAAAAGTGTAGGGGAGTTTGCAAAGGACCTAGTTCTTAAGCTCACAAGAAAAGGTTTTGTGAGCAAGTCTAAAATTTTCCAGAGGTTGAGCAAAGTCAATGGAGATGCCAACAAATATGTCAAGTTATTCATCTTGATGGTTTTTGTCACGTTATTTGATCTAGGAACATTAGGTTGGTCGGTATTGTCGTCTATAGTGTTTTGAATACATTAGCAAATAGAACTAGGCCTCATCTATTAAGAATTTGTTGATAGAGTCATATGATTCCTTTCATAGGAGAACGCATGGTAATGCTGTCGAGACACCCAAATAAAACCTTAATTAAAAATATATAGTAGCGTGAGCAAGGGTCATATCCATGAGAATAATCTAATTAGAATTATTTATAGATGTGATATAAAGGGGTTTTGGTTTTAAAATCTAATTATACCAAGAAACTAAAAGTACGAGAACAACTAAAGGAATTATCAATTAAAATAGCAAAAATAAATTAAAGTGAACTAGGAAAATGACTATTTGATGTAGATGCCTTGGTTGAGATTGATTTTTTTATGTTGTAAAATATGCACAAAAGGACTCTAATATACATAAAAATTTAACAACGGTAGCATCCACTCGATAACACAAAATAAGGTGAAAATATGTTTAAGCTCATGAAGAATAATAAACTCACCAAAAATCTCATAAAAATAATACATACTTTTGATTCATCACACATCCCCAAACTTAAATTATTTCTTGTCCTCAAGCAACCTAAGAAAACAAAACAAGGAAAAACATTTCTTTTTTGTTTCTAAAATGGTCAGCCATTGCAAAGGACAAAAGCGATAAATAATCACATCAACAATCAAATGACGAAAGTCAAATACGATCAAAAAAATGATCATGAGACTCACTCAAATACTCAAGTGTATAGGCTAATCATATATGTGAATGATTTGTACATTTTTGTATGTGATTTTCGTGTGTTTTTGCGTTGTGTTTATTTGCTTTTACGTGTTTTAGGTTTATCTTTTTCTCGTTTTTTTTTTCCTTTTAATGTTTTTCGTTTCGTATCATGTTTAATGTTTTTATACTCTATTTTATAAGTAATAATTAATTTTGCTTTATTTTTGTGTTTTAGCTCTAAATGAAGAAGACGGGACGAGCGAAGTGCCGAAGCCCTGCAGGCACAGCAACCAGCACCCGCGTCGGTCGACTCACGGTCGATGCTTGGTCGATGTAAACTTGCCGTCGTGTCGATCCGTGCTCGCGTTGGTTGACGCACTGCCTAGTCAACGGGAGCAGCCTAACTCGCGTTGACGTCGACGCTCGGACCGCATCAGTCGACGCTCCGATAGTTGAGCATTTATTTTTTTAGAAAATCTATAAAAAGTCCTTGGTTTCTTCAAAATCCCATCAGCCAAACTTGGGGGAAGGTTCCAGAAATTTCAGACACCTCAAGTGTTGTTCCATTTTAATTAAATTGAAGATTTCGGTTAATGATCAAGTCATTTCTCTCGTTTCTCGTTCATTCGTCATTGAAGATATTGTTTCGTTGATGTAGATTGTTCGTCTGCTAATTTCGTCTGAATTATAAGTTTCCGGTACTACTTGATTTGCTTAATGTTTAGATTTAGTATTGGCTAACTTCGAATTTTAATGTTGTACTTTCATTTGACTAGTTATTAGTTTAGTAATTCATGCACGGTTTACTTTTAATTCACTTGTTCAATTATGTTTGTTTTCTCGTTTTATAAATCCTAGTTCTTATTTTTTTTTTTAATTTTTGTATGCTCATTTTCAAATTTGTAGTTATAGAAACCAAACCCCGAAATTGGATTGTATGTTTAGTTATAGAATTGTTAAATAAATATTTATAGACGCCGATTGTAATTCCTTGTAATTCAACTCGAGTCAAGCTTATCGCCTATAATAGCTCCGTTCTCTTTGCAGACGAGCTTTTCATTTTTAAAGCAAAAAAGTTTGATTCAAAATTTTGCGCCGTTGCCGGGGAATTGACAAAAGGCTGTCCAAAAATGTTTGTCCGTATATGTTTTGTTTAGTTAAGTTTAATTTGTGTTCTTTTGTCTCGACTATTTTAATTGTTTGTTAGTGAATGCAAGGACGTAGGTCCTTTGGTGGAGAATTAGTTCCTTTAATCGACAACATTCACCGGGTAAATCAAGAAAGACTCACATTGATAGCAGAACCATCGATGGATCCGCCCGGAGTAAAACCTACAGAACCGAATCCACCTGAAACCCAAAACGAACAAAATAATGCACCAAATCCGAACGTGAATCAAAATCCACCACCGTTTAATCAGGACCATTTCAATCAACAAGCTAACAATCACGGCATGCAACAAAACCAGCAACAAGTTCCATACTTCCATCATCAACAACCGTTCAATCAAGAACAACAATTCTATCCACCCCGAGTACCGTACGTGCCACCTCACAGGCTGTTCCATCATCATGAGCCTCAGCCGGCTCGTATGCGCGAATTCGCTCAGTCTGTGATTGGACCGTCTACATCATGCATTCGCCTAGGCCCAGCGGCCCGAGATTATGAACTCAAGGCCACTCATTTCAACCTTTTTCCCTCTTACTACAGGCCTCTAAATGAAGATCTGATAAATCTCATTCAGAAATTTTACTCGGTCATCCAAACATCCCCATTGCAAGGACTTCGTGAAGAGTAGCTGAAGATGAGATGTTTTCCGTATACGTTAAAGGACCGAGCAGATAATTGTTTTTTGTCGTTGGAGCCTGATTCTTTTACGAATTGGGACATGGTGTACGATCGCTTCATGGGGAAGTATTATTCGAATTATACGACGGCTAAACTCTGAGTGAAGATAGCGTTGTTCAATTAGACGGATGGAGAAATGTTCCATGAGGCTTGGGAAAGTTTTAAAGGACTATTGACGCAGTGCCCAAATCATCATTATCCACCCGAGCTCATCAATCGATTTTTTTATAATGGGCTTATTCTTACATTTCAGTATATGGTGGACAATGCAGCAGGGGGAGAGATCGGATCACGAACTTCTCAGGAAGTATGAGACATATGCGAGTCAATAAGCTACAATTCTCAACAGAAGAACTCGCGAATGAAGAAAGTAGCCGTTCATGAGATCGAGATGTCATACACATTCCCTGGAGTTACAAGGAGACTTTTCGAGTTAACGAGGCAAGTGGCCTCATTGCAAACCCAAAATACGCTTTTATCTCAAAGCGTGTCTCAATCACTAGAGACGTGCGACATATGTGGAGTGTACGGGCATGGAGCTAATACATGCGAAGAAAACTTTGAACCAACCGAGGAAGATAATGAACAAGCATATGCTATTCAGGGTATTCAAGCAAATCAACAAGGGCAAGGATATCAGAATCGTTACCCACGAAATAATAATTCATTTTCAAAAACTTACAATCCGGGATGGAGGAATCATCAAAATTTCTCGTGGTCGAACAATCAAAATGTGGCGAATCCGACACCGAACCCACGGCCACAAAACAACTTTGTTCCCCAAAAACCATATCAACAACAATGGGGACAAGGTCAATTTTCATTCTCGACTCGACCAATGCAACAATCACAACCGCAAGGGCAAGGTCAAATACCATTTCCTCCACCTCCACCAATTCAAGCACCGGGTTTCACCAACGCTTGAGGAGACATTGCGTACATTCATGCAACGCACTGAGTTAATATTGCAATGCAATGACAAACGGATGGACAAGCTTGAGACGGCCTTACCAAGCAAGTAGGAAAGAACGAGCAAGGGAAGTTGCCGAGTCAATCCTCGCAAGCACAAGCTATCACAGTGCTTAGGATTGGGCGAGTTGTGAATAATAATGTTGCATCTCCCGACAAAAACTCTAACCAATCACAAGTTCAAACCAATGGAGAAAGCAAAAAACCGAATGAGAAAAAAAGGTAAGGAGACGACTATTACCCAATTTCCGAGTAATGATAAAAAGAAGTCGGGCCCAAGACGACTCTTCACAAAGCTTCTAATCCATATCGGCCTCCCATTCCATATTCAAGTCGTCTTCGAGAGGAAAAGCAAGATAAGCAATTTCTTGACCTTTATAATATGCTTTCCAAAGTTAACATTAATTTGCCTTTGCTTGATATTATAAGAAATGTTCCCGCATATGTCAAGTTCTTCAAAGACTTGGCATCAAAAAAAAGAAGACTTTCTGAAAATGAAAAAATTTGTATTTCAAATGCGGCGAGCATGATCTTACAAAACCCCCTTCCCCCAAAAGAAAGTGACCCCGGGAGTTTTTGTATAAAAATTACTTTGGAAAATGGAAAAGAAACTCGGGGTATGCTTGACATTGGGGCGGGAATCAATTTAATACCTTTGTCTATTTTTTGATTTAGGTGCACTTAAGCCAACAAAGATGCGACTTCAATTGACAGACCGGTCGGTAAGGTACCCGAAGGGAATTTTCGAGGACGTTCTCGTGCAAGTTAGGAATCTTATAGTACCCGTTAGCTTCGTGATTTTAGATGTGGGCTAAGTTCAAGATGATAACCGGGAGCATATGATTTTGCTGGGTCGACCCTTCATGGCCACAACCAACACGTTGATTGATGTGAAGAATGGGAGCATGACTTTGTCCGTGTTAGACGAATCGGTCACATTCTCTATCCATGATTTCCAGGCAACTCCATCTTCGTCCATGAACTCCGAGTGTTCATTCATGGACTCCATTGATTAAATTGTGCAAGACAAATTTGAAGTGGAATCTGACGCCCATAAATTTCTTGATCATGACATGACGATGACTCTTGGCTCGCCGAGGACAACAATTAGCTTGCGCCCAATTCTGAGGGGGTGATTGATCTTTGTGAGCTTGAAAATGAGAAACCGGACATCGAACCAAAGTCCGAGCTTAAGCCTCTTCTAAGTCATCTCAAGTATGTATTCCTCGAGGAAGGCGAGAAGAATCCGGTGATCATTTTGCCGAGTTAACTGAAGCAGAAGAAGAGGCCTTGATCGGTGTTCTTACAAAGTTTCAAGTAGCCATTGGCTGGAGTTTGAGAGACATTAAGGGAATAAGTCTAGCCACATGCATGCATCATATCGTGTTGGAAGAAGGGGCAAAGCCGGTTCGGGAAGGTAAACGCTGTTTAAATCCCACTTTAATGGAAGTTGTGAATAAAGAGATTTTCAAATTGATCGACGAAGGGATCATTTTTGCTGCACCCGATAGTGAATGGGTGAGCCCCGTCCATGTGGTACTGAAGAAGGGCGGAATCACTATTGTTTAAAATGATAAGGGAGAAATCGTTCCAACAAGGTTGACGACTGGTTGTCGAATGTGTATTGACTTCAAGAAACGTAATGTCGCCACAAGAAAGGATCATTTTCCACTACCTTTCATTGATTAATTGCTTGACAAATTGGTCGGGCACCAATATTACTGTTTTCTTGATGGTTTGTCTGGGTACTACCAAGTAGCCATTGCATCGAAGGATCAAAAGAAAACGACATTCACTTTTCCATTTGGGACATTTGCCTTTCGACGGATGCCCTTCGGTTTGTGCAATGCGCCGACAACTTTCCAACGTTGCATGCTATCTATCTTCACGGACATGATCGATGACTTTCTTGAGGTATTCATGGATGGTTTTTAAGTTTTTGGCCCTTCTTTTACTTCTTGTCTTGCTAATTTGTCTAAAGTGCTTGAACGGTGCATAGAGAGTAATTTAACGTTAAGTTGGGAAAAGAGTCATTTCATGGTTAAACATGGTATTGTGATTGGTCATGTTGTATCTAGTAAAGGTTTAGAGGTAGACAAGGCTAAAGTTGATGTTATTGGAAATTTGCCGCCTCCCACAAATGTTAAAGCTGTCCATAGTTTCTTAGGGCATGCGGGCTTCTATCGGTGATTTATAAAAGATTTTTCAAAAACTAGTCACCCGATGTGCCATTTACTAGGTCTTGATGTACCTTTTGTTCTTCACGAGTCATGCTTGAGTGCGTTTAAACTGCTTAAGAAAAAATTAACCACAGCTCCGGTGGTTGTTGCCCCAAATTGGTCCCTCCCCTTTGAAATTATGTGTGATGCGTCGAACGACACCGTGGGGGCCGTTTTGGGACAAATATTGGATGGTCTCTTCCGTGTGATTTATTATTCGAGTCTTATGTTGAATGAGGCTCAGAGGAACTGTACCACCACCGAAAAAGAACTTTTAGCTGTGGTGTTTTCTTTAAAGAAATTTCGGTCGTACATTATTGGTTTAAAAGTGATTGTCCATAGTGATCACGCGGCTCTTTGTTACCTTTTTCAACAAAACCTAAAGTAAGCCGCGTTTGATCCGTTGGATACTTTTACTTCATGAATTTGACGTCGAGATTAAAGATAGGAAGGGTTGTGAAAATGTTGTCGCGGATCATTTGTCCCGTTTAGATAGAGAAGGAAATGTGAATGAACAGGGTTTTATAGATGATGTCTTTCCTCATGAATTGACTTATGCTATTTCTCGGCATATAACCCCTTAGTTTGCTGATATAGTTAACTATATTGCTTGTGGCCATGTGAGAGACGATTTATCCTTCCAAGAACAAAAGAGATATCTTTCTAAGTGCAGGGATCATTTTTGGGATGACCCGTTCCTTTTCCGGTTTGGGAAGGATGGAATTGTTCGACGATGCATTCCCGAGGAGGAGCAAAAAAGCATTTTATCATTTTGCCACGATCAACAATGTGGCGTCCATTTCGGAGGGCAGAAGACTTCTTACAAAGAAGATCACTGCTAAAGATCTTTGAGCCGGTATGCAAGTTCTGCTGTTTAACTCTCATATCCAGTTGTTCCCTAAAATCTCAAATCACGATCGAGTGGCCCGTTTCTGGTTAAATAAGTTTTTTCGTATGGAGTTGTGAAGTTGGTCAACAAGAAGACCAATGAAAGTTTTCAAGTAAACGGCCACCGAGTTAAGTCGTACTTTCAAGGACAAGAGGTGAATCATGCTAAGGAGACTGTGACTCTCATTGACCCGTTCTCGACGTAGAAGGTGTGATTTCGTCAAGCTATTGATGTTAAACAAGCACTTCTTGGGAGGCAACCCAATATTTTTAACTTTGTTTGTTTTTGTGTGTTTTTTTTTTATTTCAGGCTCCCTTCGATGTTGAAGCCCGTTGGACATTTTTGGATGCTCGACTCATCACCACAAGCGCAATTTCAGGGACGTATCTCTTTTTTTCTTACCTTTTACCATACTTAAGCTTAATCTTTCGTATTATACAATGTGGACATTGTATGGTTTAAGTGTGTGGGGGTTTGTCCCTGGTTTGGTTAGTAAATTTTTGTATGCTTGCTTGTGGTTGATTTGAGTTGTGTGTATTGATATTGAATGGAATCTTGACGAAGTGACGTGGTTACATGCTTTGGTTAGGATATTTAAACTTCCATTTGATCAATAGTGTAATTGTGGGGAATGAAGTGTAAAGAATCTATGAAGTGTATTGTGCTCTATTCTATTCTTGTTTCATTCCAAAGAGTCGAATACTCTTTACTAGCCCGTTTTTTGATACCCTCCATAAAACTTTATGTAATTTTTCTTTTTATTTTCGAATACATTAAAATTCCACGTACGAAATTGAAGAATGTTATCAGTTGCACTTAGCAACGTAAGATCGGAGTCAATGAACTCTCGTTTTTGATTTATGTAAATTATGTTCATTTAGTACCTCATCTCTATGGGTACTCATAAAAAAAAAGAAAAAGAAAAAAAAAATAAGTACAAGAAGAGAAATCCTTGTACAAGTTAAGTTCTTATTTTTATTTTTCTTAGATTGTATAGTTAAAGAGGTGTGTAGATGACTGGGTTAGTCGGGTGACGACTTGGTAGTTTGAGCAGGGATAGACGTTGGCCGAGGCATGGATGGGTGACGTACATGGAGTTCAACTCATTACTTTTAGGTGTTCGGAAGCTAGTCTAAATGTCTTATCTCAACATTATCGTGTTGTCCTTTTAGTAGAGTTTTCAATCGATTTAATCCATTAACTTCTTGAATCATTTGAATGCATTAGTGATTGGGTCATCGGGTAGTTAGCTTTTTCTTGTCTATGTCTAGATTTGATTTTGCTTGAGGACAAGCAAAAATCTAAGTGTGGGGGAGTTTATTTGTACATTTTTTATGTGATATTCGTGTGTTTTTGCATTGTGTTTTGTTTTCTTTTACGTGTTTTAGGTTTATCCTTTTCTCTTTTTTATTCCTTTTGATGTTTTTCATTTCGTATCGTGTTTAATGTTTTTCTACTATATTTTATAAGTAATAATCTAATTTTGCTTTATTTTCGTGTTTCAACTCAAAACGAAGAAGACGGGACAAGCGACGTGCCGAAGCCCTGCAGGCGCCACAACCAGCGCCCACGTCGGTCGACGCACCGTTGATGTAAACTTGCAGTCGCGTCGATCCGTGCTCGCGTTGGTCGACGCACTGCCTGGTTGACGTGAGCAGCCTGACTCGTGTCAACGTCGACTTTCGGACCGCATCGGTCGATGCTCTGGCAGTTGAGCAGTTATTTTCGAGAAAATTTATAAAAAGCCGTTGGTTTCTTCAAGATCCCATCAGCCAAACTTGGGGGAAGGTTTCGAAAATTGCAGAAAGTGTTGTTCCATTTTAATTAAATTGAAGATTTTGGTTGATGATCAAGTCATTTCTCTCGTTTCTCGTTCGTTCGTCATTGAATATATCGTTTCGTTGCTGTAGATTGTTCGTCTGCTAATTTCATCTGAATTATAAGTTTCCTGAACTATTTGATTTGCTTAATGTTTAGATTTAGTATTGGCTAACTTCGGATTTTAATGCTGTACTTTCATTCGACTAGTTATTAGTTTAGTAATTCATGCATGGTTTACTTTTAATTCATTTGTTCAATTATGTTTGTTTTCTCGTTTTAAAAATCCTCGTTTTTATCGCTTTCAATTAGTTTTAATTTTTGTATGCTTGTTTTCAAATTCTTAATTATAGAAACCAAACCCCAAAAATAGATCGTGTGTTTAGTTATAGAATTATTAAACAAACATTTATAGGCGCCGATTGCAATTTCTTGTGATTCGACTTGAGTTAAGCTTATCGCCTACAATAGCTCCGTTCTCTTGCGGACGAGCTTTTTATTTTTAAACCAAAAAAGTTCGATTCAGTGAACTCATCTGCTTACAACTAAATCATGCCAAATATTAATGCAAATAAAATCATGGGTCAATATATATTGTAACGGGGCTTGGGTAGAGTTGGATAAAAAAGATTTTTAGGTTTACAAAATAAAATAAACCATATAAACTCCCACCTAAACTAAATATTAAAACATGTAGACTCCCTAAACCAAAATAAACACTAAGACAATTAAATTGTCTCTTATTCCAATATATAAGAAAAACAAATCAGAACACCAACAAATTATAATGTGCTTCCTTCTTTTATTTCTTTTATTTTCTTTTTTTCTTTATTCTTCATTTTTTTTTTCAAACCGATCCCAACAACCACATTTTGAAGACATGTAGACAGTAGATATCTTAAACTTCTAAATCCACATTATTCAGATAATACCCCTTCTTACTATCGAAAATGAGTCTGATGTAAAGTCATGAACTCTTCTTTTTCATTCAGCGACATTAGTAATGACACTACTAAGGCCATGTACTCAAATAGAACAGACAGTAGCTTTTCATACTTTTGTTCAGGTCCTTATTAAGTATGTGTATGTTCCAAGAATATGGTGTACGAAAAAACATTTCCAAAATACCAACGTTATCATAATGCACATTTATAACACTCTTTTCCTAATCAACTAAGAGATATAAACATTGAATATCTCAAATATCCAACTTAAGCAACCTATCCACAAAATATAAATTCACAGAGTAACGAGAGTTTATACAATTTCTCAGTCCAGGTTCAAAGATGGATTAATCAAACAAAGGTTATAATATCTTATAATGTGGTTCATAAGAAAAAGTTAAAGCTCAAATGGGGTTACTAGTGGTTATGACTAAGGGTAGACTAAATGGTAATTTTTCCTAAAAACCCTTATGTGGTTTCATTCATGTGACGTTTATAACATTGCAAGTTCTAGAAAAATGATGGTGTACGACAACACACAACAAAAGAAACGAACATGATATATAACATATGCTCATAAGCCCAAAAACTCACAAAAAGTAAGGCCATAGGTATTTATTTAATACATTATCTGTCAATCAATTAGCAATAGTAACTATTACGAAACTTAATAATTGGACCAAATGTTTTTTTTAAATAAATAAACAGAAAACGTGATAATACTATAACTGTGCATAGTAATATTGCTCAATTAAACCAAAACCTAAAAACGCAACCTACATGGAAATGTAAAATGCACTGATGTTATGCAAGAAACACACCAAGCGAAAACAAATAAACCTCCTCAAACTTAATGTCCAAAAATGACTCGGTAGATGCACATGAAAGTAAAAGAAAAACATAAAAGTAATGCTTGGTAAGGAAACTCACTTAATTATCAGGCAAAGGTAGTTTCGGAATCGGCCTCAAGAAATGCATGATCGCCACCATCTCATCATGAAATACATATTTAATATAGTTCGATGAAATCTCGAGTGAAAATATATTATAATATGTTTTAATATATTCTAACACCCCCCCTCAGTCGAAGCGGGAGGTTGTCAGATGCTTAAACTGTCCCTAAAATCATTAAATAAAACGCGCGGAATCCCTTTTGTAAAAATATCAGCAATTTGGTAACGGGACGGTACATGAAGCACACGAACTTCACTACGAGCCACTTTTTCACGGACGAAGTGAATATCCATCTCAATATGTTTTGTACGTTGATGTTGGACGGGATTACCGGACAAGTAAATTGCACTCACATTGTCACAATAAACTAGTGTAGCTTTTTCAATCAGACAATGTAACTCTAGAAGTAAGTTTCTAATCCAGCAAGAATCGGAAACCACATTTGCAACGCCTCTGTATTCCTCCTTGGTACTACTGCGAGAGAGAGTGGGTTGCCTTTTGGAAGACCAAGAAATCAAATTATCTCCGAAAAACACACAATATCCGGAGGTAGACCGACGGGTGTCAGGACAACCACCCCTAATCTGCATCTGTATAAGAGATAATACGATCAATACTAGACTTTTACAGGTGAAGACCAAAAGATAAAGTACCCTGAAGATAACGTATGATACGCTTGAGAGCACTCATGTGCTCGATTGTCTGAGGATGCATATGAAGACAAACTTGCTGTACGGCATATGAGATGTCCGGCCGAGTAAAAGTAAGATATTGAAGAGTGCCCGCAAGATTGCGATACTTAGTCGGATCAGCATAAGGAGTGGCCGACGTACTACTAAGTTTAGATTTTGTATCAATAGGAGTAGGAGAAGGACTACAGTTTGACATACCGGCACGTTCAATATGACTTGCAGCATACTGTTTTTTAGACATGAATAAACCACTAGCAGTATGGGTTACAGCAATACCCAAAAAATAACTCAGAAGTCCAAGATCTTTCATAGCAAATCCCAAACTCAAGAGAGACATAATGTACTTACGAAGATTATTAGACGACGCCGTAAGTATGATTTCATCAACATATAACGAAATATAGGCAATATCAGAGCCCTGTCGATATATAAACAAGGAATTATCTGACTTACTGTGACGAAAACCAATGGTAGCTACAAAATTAGCAAATCGTTGGTACCAAGCCCTAGGAGCCTGTTTCAGTCCGTATAAAGATTTCTTTAGAAGACAAACGTGATCCGGATGAGCCTTGTCACGAAAACCTAGGGGCTGATGCATATAGACTATTTCCTGTAGATGACCATGGAGAAAAGCATTCTTGACATCCATTTGGTGAATGGACCAAGATTTGGATAGAGCAATGCTGAGAACAGTCCGAATAGTAGCAGATTTAACCACAGGGCTAAACGTCGCATCACAATCAATACCCTGTTGCTGTGTTTTGCCATCACATATAAGACGAGTTTTATAATGCTCAAAAGAACCATTAGACTTATATTTATGACTAAAAACCCACATAGAACGAATAACATTCACATTAGACGGTCTAGGCACTAGTTCCCAAGTCTTATTATCAATTAAAGCATTATATTCATCCAACATTGCATTTTTCCAATTTTGATCACGAAGAGCACTATTAGGGTCTTTCGGGATAGGAGAAATATTTGTAGTGGAGAAGGCAGATAAATTGGAAGTGTGCTTTTTGTTTGGTTTGAATACGCTATTGATAGCCCGGGTAGTTATACGGTGGGTTTGGGAAGTGATTGGCCTAAATGAGTCTGGGTGAAGTTGTGGTGATGGTGTAATTATGTATTTCTCGTTTTGGTGTGGCATGGCAGACTATACTGGGCTGCCAGGTGAAGGTGAGCCTGTTGCATCATGGAGAACTGGCGTGTGTTGAGTTTGGATGGGGTCCATATTTGGAGAGATAGCATGAGGAGTTTGTGTAGCACCTGGGTCCATGTGCGGCTTGAGCCCAATGCATTAGGGAGGAGAGATTGAGCTTGTATATGTAGCCGACCCAGTGGAAGAAGTGGGAGAAGAAGAAACTGGTCCTGCGGATGTATTTGGCCTAGCTGAAGGAGAAGGTGAATGGCTTGTGTTTGGGGATGGAGGAATAGTAGGCGGAGTTGGTGGAGTTGTGGGATTTGTTTGTGATGCATGAGTGAAAGTGGGAAAAATTGAGTCACACAGGAAATCATAATCCGAACAGAGACTTTGTGTAGTTTGGAAAAGGGAAGTTCTGTTTCCACGAATCGGACATGACGACATACTATAATTATTTTACTCGACATATCGTAACATTTGGATCCACGATGATTAGGTGCCGTACCAAGTTACACACAAGGGGTAGACCGTTCTTGCAATTTATGAATAGATGTAGATGGAAAGAGTGGAAAACATAGACATCTGAAAACACATAAATCAGAGTATTTTGGGGTACTCTGGTATAGTATTTGAGTGGGTGAGAGATAATCTAATACTTTGAATGGTAGTATATTTAGAAGGTAGGTAGCCATGGAGAGTGCATGATGCCAAAAAGAAGGTGGCATGGATGCATGGGAAAGAATGGTCCGAATGATATTATTTATTGACTTAATGTGCCTTTCAGCTTTCCCATTTTAGGGGGAGGTGTGAGGACACGATAAGCGAAATAACATACCATGGTGGTCAAAAAATTGGTTAAAGGTTCCATTAATGTATTCCGTGCCATTGTCACATTGAAATGTTTTTATATTACGCTCAAATTGTGTTTTGACTAAAGCATGAAAAGATAAGAACAATTGTTTCACTTGAGATTTTTTCGCTATAGGAAAAGTCCATAAGAATTTGCTATAGTCGTCAAGAAAAAGAACATAATAACGATGGATGGAAGAGCTTGCAATAGGAGAGGTCTACAAATCACTATGTATAATATCAAACGGAAAGAGAGTGTACAATATAGAATCAAAAAACGGCAATTTAGAATGTTTCCCAAGGGGACAAGAGGAACAAAAAATCTTACAAGCCTTATTACAATCAATAAATTATTTGCGACTAAGATCTTTTACAAATAATATCGCCGGGATGTCCTAGACGATGATGCCAAATATTAGAAGAAACAGCATAAAGAGTAGAGTGACTGGAAGATGAATTGGCTTTTGTGTTGGAGAAGAGAGGGTAAAGATCCCCGGTGCTATCACATCTCATTAGTTTGATCCCTGTCAGTAAATCATTAAAAGAAAAACCAAATGGGTCAAATTGAACTAAAACCATATTGTCAGTTGTAAATTTACGAACAGAGATCAGGTTTTTAATAAGGTCGGAGCATGCAAAATATTTTTAAGACGAAATGGTAAATTTGGTGGTGGTAAATTAGTGCTACCGACCATGAACTGGAATTAAATGACCACTGCCAACAACAATGTTATGATGTTTATTGCTTGAATTGAGATAAGATGAGAGAATACCTGGATCCGCTGTCATGTGAGATGTTGCACCCGTGTCCATGTAGTAGTTCCCGTCCGGTTGAGAGAAATAAAGAGCATGCATTGCGGCTTCAATATCAGTAGGAGTTTAACCGGTTGCATTTGAAGAGATCATGGCATTGTATGACAGTGGTATCCCAGGAGAGGAACGTTGATGTTGAGTCTGACCCGTAGACCGTGGATGCCAAGGATAGGTGGGGAATGGGCATGGAGGAATGGATCACCCTCCCCATGGATACGACTGCCATGTTTGTTGCCATGCTGGAGGAGACGGCTTACGAGGTTGCCATTATTGCTGCCAAGGTTGTTGCTGACGTGGCTGCTGCTGATCTGGATTGGGACCAATATGAGACTGTGGGGTCTTTCCCTTCCCCTTATTCTTATTGTTACGGCCTTTATTGTTTTGGCCGCATTTTGTGGAAGAGGAGGGATAAGCCGCTGCATCAGGTGTTGCAACTAAACCCATACCGCTGCGATTGCCGAAGCTACTGATTCACGAGCTGTACGTGCTTTTATGGTCCGCTCAACCATTTTTAACCGTGATCGGCAGCTTTCAAAGGAGGGTAAAGGTTCTTGTTTTTGAATGTAATCAATTGTTCCGCTGTATGCCTCCGGTAATGATCCTATGAGACGAAGCACCAGACGTGCATTCGTGACCGGAGCATCCACATCTGCTAATCTGTCAGCAAGAGATTAGAGATGATTGCAGAAGGAGTCAATAGAGGTAAAGTCTTCAAAATCAGCATTAGTGAATTCTTCTTCAAGGTGAGTGGCCCGAGATGCCTTGTTGTCTTGAAAGAGAGATTCAAGGAGTTTCCATGCCTCCTCGACAGTATCATTTCGACGGATAATGTCTTGGAGAAGATCAGAAGAGACGGTGCCGTACATCCATTGTAGAAGAAGTGCATCAAGACGTTTCCAAAATGCGAGATCGGCTGTTTTTGTAGCCTCATACGCAGTCTGAGCCGCTGCATCGGTGGGCGGAACCAAATGATTATAAAGATAATGTACCCTATCAAGATTGGTGAATAGAGTTGCCCAAGAATGGTAAAGGGACTGCTCATTATCTAGTTGAACAGGGACAAGAGATTTGACATTAGTAATCGTTATCGCCGGGTGAAGTTTGGGTGTGTCGGCCATTGTTATGGAAGAGGAAGAAAAATAGAAGAATAGAGAGACAATTGCTAGGGATTTGGCTAGAGGATCGTAGCTTTCACTGATACCGTGAAAGAAATCAATCTGATGTTTATTCCTTTGAAGTCAAACCAATATATACAAATTACAAGAGATGTGTAAGGCAAGTATCAAGCTAACTAATTGATACTCATGGCCAAAATATCTGCTTACCATAATATACAAATATATACATTAAATGGAAAATATATTATAATATATTTTAATATATTCTAACATCGAGCTAATTCAATGGTCTCTTTCCAACATGCTAAAGTGGTCTTCTTTTGACTGAGCCTAATCTTTTCAAGACTTTAACGTAGCGAGGTACTCATTTTCTAGCACCAAACAATGGAATAGTCATCGTGCACCTATGAGAGATCTCAAATATGTATCTGATGGGCTCACCATTTTCATGATGGACTAAAGGTCGAGGGAAATGAAGTATCGGCTCATACTGAAGAGAAGGTGGAGAGTCAGTTTCTCATGAACATTCATTACCTCAATTGTCGTCTCAACTCTTGTGATATGGACAACACCAACCACATGTTCATCACCGTGGTCATGTTAAAGGTTAAATAGTAGCTCGCAATTTTTTGAATTCAGGACGATGACTCAAGCATGCATAATGTGTTGGTTATGTATAGAGTCTAAAATTAACGTATCACATTCTGAATTATGCGTATCAGATTCGAGATCCTACCTACCGACACCAATAATAACATGATGCTGGTCATGTTGATAGCTAGACATTAACTCATCGATTTTTAAAATTTTCACAGCTACACCAACCGAAAAAGGCCATATCCAGAGTCAAGTACCTTCACATACTACACTTTGCAGCAACACTGGTAAAAACATGTTGTTCCTGGTCATGTTGAGAGTCGGATATATAGTGTTTTCACAATCTCCAGCAACGAGAACATATTGATCGACATGTTGAGAATTATATATCTCAACATCATTTTCCGCACTCTTCATAGTGACATTAGACACATGTTCAAAAACATTGACATGTGGAGAATCATATATATTCTTATAAATTCTTGCATTTTGCCCATCGAAACTAGTATCAACATGGAAACTGACATGGTCATGTCCTGACTCAAGCCTCATTTTCATCATCCAGTTTTTGCTACTGCCTCATGCTGCCATTGCCGCTCTTTTTCAGCCTCCTCACAACTTTGTAAGAACATGTCGATCACATCCTCTTTGTTTAACTCATGTTGGGAAAATAATTCCTTATGAGGTTGGGCTTCGACATAATTTCTCTTCTTATTTTGGGTTGCTGTGAAAACTGTGAAGTATTAAAATTAATTAATTAATCATTTCTTCCAATGATATACTTGAATCATTGTTCGTATTTTGATTGAGCGATGGTTTTTCATAGAAATTATGTGACCTCTGTTCATGAAACTCGCTGCCATAATTTTGATCAAGCTACTGATATATTTCATAATCACCATATGGCATATTGGGGTGGCCACCGAAACCAAAGCAATTTGTACCAAATAATGGACAAGAATCAAAATCATTGGCCGTAGTTCCAAATATTCTACAATGTGCCATTGACCGTGTACTCCTTGAATTCAATTGAAGGATAAGGGCACTTAGTTCAGCAATTGAATCGCCCATAACAAAGTAGAGAAAAAGAAAATACTGCAGAAAAAAATAATTTTTTATTTTATATATATATATATATATAGATAGATAGATAGATAGATAGATAGATAGATAGATAGATACAAACACACACAAGTCACAAGGTTAAATATTCAATTAAAATCTCCCTAACAACAGTGTCAATTTTGTACTGCCGTCGACACTCAAATAAAACCTTAATTAAAATAAATAGTAGCGTGAGCAAGGGTCATATCCACGGGGAAAATGTAATTAGAATTATTTATCAATGTGATCTAAAGGGGGTTTTAGTTTTAAAATCAAATTATACTGAGATACTAAAAATACGAGAACAACTAAAAAAAATATTAATTAAAACAACTAAAATAAATTAAAGTGAACAATGGAAATGACTATTTGATGAAGATTCCTTGGTTAAAATTAATTTCCACCTTAAAGTAACTTGTCAATCCTTGATGCAAAAATAACAAGTTAAATTTATGTAATTATCATCGAACTAATTATTCAATCTCCTAATTTAGTCACGCAAACTAAAACATTCACGTAAACTTTTATTACCGAGAAATTCTCATACTCATGCGGAATTCACTCGATGATAGGATTAAAGGTTCATGAGACCGACAGTACAAGTAGTAAATAAGTAATCTATTCAATCTTAACTTGTTCTATTATTTTACCAAAGAGCGGTTACGCGTAATCAAGCCAATTATCTATCTTAGTTGCTTCTTATGAATAAAACCTAATCTAATCCGAGTAAAATAAGAATCAAACAAAGAAAATTGCATACATAGAACGATAGTTGATCAAGATATGAACTAAATAATTAATTAAGTATATAAGCCTAGAGAATAATTGATATTTAAATATATATCGAGAAAACGTAGGTTTCGATCTTCTCCACCAAGATAAAAAAGGGAAATCAGCCACGTAGGTCGTCCATGATAAAATAATATAAAAAAAAGAAGAGAAATGAGACAAAGGGTTATGTGTTAATCGTCTGGTATATAAAAAAAAATCTCTAGTCGACTGCCTCCAGCTCTATTTTTATTAATGTTGGACTCTAATTTTGTTAATCAAATGCACACGGGCCCAGTATTGGGCCCAAAAGGTTATTCTATCTTAATTATGTTATTAAGTTCCGTCTGTCTCAAATATATCAGTGACATTGGTTGTTGAACAAAAATTGACACCACTTACGCCATGTTACTAGGCCATGTCGTCTACAAAAGCCCAATTTTATATCTTAAATCTCTATGCGGTTAGAGACATTGGTTACGACACCAGCATAGCCATGTCCCCTAAAAAGTAGAAGTAAACTATTTAACTTCCAAGTTTATAGCATCTCCTATACCTGCTTAAGTTCGTCATGTTGGTGTATTCCTGCTTTCATTTCATTTTTTTTAATTTTTTAAACTTTATAGAAGGTAACTTTTTAAAAACCGTTCTAGAAAGTATAACTTTCCAAAACTTCTTTTTAAAAATCCGTTTTCGAAAGTATAACTTTCCAGAACGGTATTTCGAAAGTCCGTTCTGGGAAGTTATACTTTCCAGGAAGGATTTTTGAAAAAAACGTTCTGGAAAGTTATACTTTTCAGATCGGTATTTTGATATACCATTTTGGAAAGTATAAATTTGTAGAGCTTCTTTTCAAAAATCCCTTCTGGAAAGTGGCAGATCAAGATGGGATGATACCATTCTAGAACAGAATTTTTTTTTCTAAAATGCCTTATTTTCCCCTTCTAGAAAGTCTGCCAGTCCAGAAGGGTAAAAAAAGGCGTTCTGGAAAGTACAGACTTTCTAGAACTATGTCACTACAGAAGGCACAGAAAGACGTTCTGGATTGGCAGAATTACCCTTGTGGATATGCAGTTTCTGCACTAGTGTCTGTTTGCAAGTTACCTAGAGGTTTTTGAAAAGGAACTAGTAGTTTTCATTTCCTACAACTTTCAAACCATTGTCCAGATCTTGGTTCATTGCATTTCCAGTTTCTGCATCGGAGAGAAGCATCTGAATGTTCATTTGCCCTAACTACTCTTCCTGTTTAGGATATTTGTAAAATGGCCATTTGGAATGGACAGGCAAAGAACAACCAGCGCCCTGTTTGTAAGCAGACTCTCCTGTTAAGATAACACATGATCTAACTCAAGCCAGAAAACACAAGACAATTGAATGAGTATGATTATTGTAATATACAATTATACGAGTAGTAGGGTTTCCAAGAAATTCTTGACATGATCCCAATGCCCCTATCTCCTGAACCCCAGACATAAGACTGCCACCACCAAGCTCTCCATCTCTATGACCCCGCAAAAGTGACACAAAATTCAGGGCCGAAACATTCTGATTTCCTTTAAACAAACAAAAAAAGGTTCATTTGAACAACTTCTAATTTGCTAACAGCGAGTCATTGCCATCGGGATCATACCAAAAAATAAGGATGATAATATTGAAATTAGATACCTGGATTATGATGCTATGTATAGGAGCTTGATTGGGCAAAATGACTATATTCAATCAATGGAGAATCTGGATATGAATTAAATCTGGAGCTTACTTGCTGATTACCCCCTGGGAGTAACATGACGCATGTTATTTCAAAATACAATTGTATGTTTACGAAATACTGCAGAGTGACATTTCAAATGAATGTCATAAAGGTTCAAACCCACCAAATACATTAAAAATGAGGGTATAAAACAACAAAAAAGTTCTTTCATCCTAAGGTGGAGGTACAGGTTAATCAAGGGAACTCGAATATTTCACAAAAAATAAAAATTACATGTCAAATCAATATAGACGAGTCATATCAAACTGAGTTGATATGTGATCAATATGGGAAGACAGTTGGCTAAAATATAGAATTCATCCATTAACTTTTTGGACTTGGCAAAAATGGTCCACTAAATACAGGGGTGGTAAATTTAGTCCACCAATTAAATTTTTGTCGCACATTTAGTCCAATTTTGGGGATTTTGAAAAATTGAGAGTCGGTGAGTTGCAAATTTAGTCCACCAATTAAATATTTGTCGCATATTTAGTCCAAGTTTTTGCTGCAAATTTAGTCCAACAGTTAAAATTGGACTAAAAATACGACAAATATTTAATTCGTGGACTAAATTTACCACCCTTTATTTAGTGCACCATTTTTTCCAAGTACAAAATATTAATGGACGAATTCTATATTACCCGAAGATAGTTGATTGGGCATAATATATGACAACCTTACATCTAAAAAAGAAATAAATTTAAACAAAAAGTCTTGTAATCAAAAATATTTTATTCCTTAAAGTACATCTCACGTAATTCATGAATTAGCCAACCAAATAACCCTATCAAAATACACATTTCATATTTCACTCAGTCTAATTATTATTCAGTATAGTAAGGCCGACAAAGACAGAAAAAGTACCATAGGGTTTTAAAATGCTCCAGGTTGTACGGGCTCCATTAAACATGTTCACAATTAAGACTTTCCAATTTTCAAAAGGATCAATACACCCTCCGATGCGAAATTTATTGAACAACTTAAACCCAAAGTGCTTTCCTGGTAATAATTGAATTGATTCATGTTAAAGAACGCCAATGTGTTGGTAAGATTCTAACGACCCCAGGCACGAACCTAATTAGCAGAGCCATTCCACATAATTTTGGATCCTCGGTTTACACCCCAAAATTCAGATTTTAACATTTACCTCCGGGATGCTACACTTCTGCAAAATTCTTCAGCAATGAAAAGCTAAGAATCACCCCTCCGCTTTACACACCATCTCTTGCAAAGACAATATGAGGATTGCAATCTATAGCACTAAGAACACGAAAGTAAACCATACTGTTATGGCATTCAAAATCAATTTAAAGGAAAAGAACGTTTTACAGGGGACCATTATAAAATATTACATACACAAGATCAATTGGAAATAATATCTTAAAGTGCCTTATGCCACACCTTTCCAGGAAAGATACTTCTTTACTAATAAAGTCCAAGAAATGTCGAGCACCACGATATGATTCATGAGTAGAGGCCAAGAAGTGTTTGCTCACATAATTCAGCAAAATTCCAGCTAAAAAATATATAATTTGGGATTCTTTCTGCCCATATCTCTCACCTCAATCGTGCAAAGAAGAAGAATCCAGAAACTTGGCCAAAAAGACCACCAGTGCCCACTTCTCCTTGTTGTATCTCATTCCTCCGTTGATCTCTCACACACCTGAAATTACAACTAGAAGATAAAATAAGAATATTATAATTTTTGGTACATAAAAATTCAAACCAAGAGGGCATAATGAGTATACATGTCTTGTGCATGCTGTGCAGGAGAAGTAGGCATAAACTCCTTAGACATAGGAAGTGGGACTTCACGGAACCATTCATGGTTGAAGCCTCTTCAGCAGTTATCCGCTGCACGGTTCAAGCAAATTCATGATTAAAGACTCAAAACTAGAAAAATAATTTACTTAAAGAAATGTAATGAACTACAGGGTTCACTACTACAGAAATCAGTTTTTAAGGCGGTTTTTTTTTGGATTTTAAGGCGGTTTTAAAACCATCCTTAACTTTAAAAATAACAAAAAAAATCATCCTTGCGATTTTACACCAGAGGCAAACAATCAATACAAGACGCGAACACACTTAATATTCTTATCATTTTAAGTCTTTACAATTTTGAATGGGCATATTACTACACCGTCAACACCAAGACTATAATACTCGTTGGAAACAACAAACCTACAACACATAAAGTTTCAGAACACCATCACTTCGAAGATGCAAAAAGATCAAATTTTTTATTTTAAAAAAAAAAAGTCACCTTGGGAAGAGCATTAAAATCTTTCACAGCAGCGTCTCTGGCGCAAATAGGCATCCTCCCATCAAGCCTACGGTACTGAATTGAATAATCTTTCAATGAAACTTCTAGCAAATCCAACATCCTCGTCCACTGCGAGAACACAAGCACTTTCTCCGCAACAAAATCACCCACCGGCTCCTCCTTTTTCACCGCCGACGAATCACAGCCATGCGAAACCTGGCTCTTCGGCTTGGAAATAGACAGCAGGAGCTGGAGGGCAGCTTTAATCTTGGACGAGTTCTGCGGGCAGATCGGAGGACGAGGATCCAAACTCYCCGCATCAGGGATAATCCCAGCACACCCCCAATCCAATACAGCATCCCGCAGCGTGTCCTTGGAAAAAACAAACGCCATTATCAGCTCGCATATGCACTGGTGGCAATACACGTGCCCGCACACAGTTACAACTGCATTTTCAGGCGAGTCCTGCAAGATACAACAATTTTAAGAGCGCGCGCACACACACAAAAAAAATAGGAGCTGTCACATTATGGCCAAGCCTGGCCCRATTTTTTCATTTAGTCCGGTGAGCTCGGGCTGGCCCTGATAGGATCATTGCTGTGTGTGTGTGTGTGTGAGTGCGCGCGCGTGTGTGTGTGTGTGTGTGCGCGCGCGTGTGTATGTGTGTGTGTGCGCGCGCGTGTGTGTGTGTAGAACTACTTACGCTGCAAATTCCACAGATTGATGACGAGGCTTCCAAACAATTCAAGAGAGATATCTGTTTCTCACGAATGACCTTGGGAGGTCTACCCCATATTAGTGCTTTTGGATTCTTTTTGAAATCATGCTTCTGCTTGTTAGATCCTCTAAAAACCATATAGCTTCACAATCACAAAACACGCAATGTCAGTGGGTATTGCACACAGGAGTCAAAATATATTTTAAAAGAAAAGGCAACGGTACACAACTGATAGTAATAGCAAAGTCTTGAATGATAAATATTACCCAATCAGAAAGACGAGACAGTTTGCAATAATCGCAGCCGTTGTAAGCTCCACTTTATTATTTAGAAGCCACCAGCCCTTTCAACCACGGAGAATTAAATAAGTAACCCAATAAATGCAACAACAAGCATACTTTTTCAGTAGTACTACCAAATTTACAAGATTTATTACTTAACAAGACTCAACCACACCAGAAAATGTAACTCATAGAACATGAAGGTAAACACAAGCTAAAAACTCATTCTAAAACCATTTCCTGTATTGAACTGAAATTACACTGTCCACGATGGAATTTCTATTGAGTTATTGATATGCATTACACATGAGTTATAAATTATAATGTCTTCAGCCCATTATCTGAGAAGTTACAAAAACAGAAGTAGATTGCATGTCTTTGTTGTACCTGGATACTGAATGTGAACGGGATCCAGACTAGATCTCCAAAAACCAGCATGAACCCCAACCTCTCAGCAATTATATCCCATCTAAGAAGATGTCATAACAATCAGAGTTATGAACTCATCACATGTGAATGAAATGCTACAAACTATATCAAACTCAGACTGTATGCAATATTCGACATCACCCAACATTAGCAAAGTGTACTAACGTGGAGGTCATATACTCTTCATATAAAAAGTAATCCAGTACGTATAGATGCATTAAGAAAAAGGCATAATAAATAAATAGATAAATAATGAAATGGCTTCATAAATAAAAATAGTTAAATAAGATCAACTTACGAGGCAAAATGTCTGGTAAAGAGTCATTGACAGGCTTAAGTTGGTCTCTTGAATGCATTTCGCAAGAACAGAAAGATTTATAAGAAGCCATCCCATCATACCAGCTCTAACAAAGTAGAACCTGCAGAAAGGGTTACGTCGGTTTTTATAAAACCGCCGTAGATTTACATCACCTTTACGGCGGTTCTTAGAAAACCGCCGTTAAAATCTGTTGATATCAAATTTTAACGTCGGTTTTCTGAAAACCGCCGTAAAAAGACCTTTTTAACGGCGGTTATTGCCATAACCGCCGTTAAAAGTAATTTTAAGGCGGTTTTCAGA
>BMAC01000591.1:435574-450137 GCA_014905375.1 Phtheirospermum japonicum
GTGGGTGGGGGGGTGGGGTGGGTGGGTGGGGGGGTGGAATGTGAAATTCATTAACTTTTAAATGAGATGTAGTATAGAACTTAAACTTGCTAGAGAATGAAAAAGATGAATGTAAATAGCATCATAATTTGATAAAGTCTATCATATTGTTAAGGCATCTCGGTTTAGAAATAAAACCGCCTTTAATTAACAGCCTTAGAAAGCTGTTTCTGTAGTAGTGGTTTACCTCTTTAGTGTCATAAGTTAGAAGCTTGTTCAAGAGGTCAAATCCAGCATCAGAAAGTACAGGTGATCCAGTAATGTCGGAAACTTCCTTCGCAATGGTCTGATATGATATAAATGTAACTAGTTAGAAGCAATGGAGTATTTTACTCGAGTAACTGAAACTATCACCAAAGAAGGCCAGAAAGCCACACCAGAATTGCCCAAAGCTGGAAGCTTGGGAAAACAGTGGCCAATCAAAAATTATAAGCATCACGATCAAAATCTATTACTTGAATGGCCAGATACGTATCCATGCACATGCATTTCCCGATAAACCATAAAACCCCGAGGTGCCAATTATCAAAACCCAAGTCAATAAAACTAGACATTAACTAACCAGCAGGCTCTAGTTAACCCTTGGTTCTTATTTCACCGCACGATGCAAAATCTAATCCAAACACTGCCGGACCACGGAACATAACCACCAGAACCGCACCAAAAACACAAACAAGTGTACCTCCTAACTTAGCTTTGATCCGAACTTTTGTGTTTCAAAATTAAAATCCAAGTTAAACTATGGGCGTCTATGTTTGAAAATAAGTTACTTTGCCCGCAAGAGAACGGGGTCACTTGTAGACTGACATGTCAAACCGGGTCGATTCTCTCGAGGAGTGCAAATACAGAGTCAACGATGTTTATTATGAATAAAACACAAGTTCTAATTCTAAACACACGATCAAAAACGTTTTTTTTTCTAAAATTTTTGAAATAACTCAATTTAAGAAAACTCGATTTAAAAAATATCTTGCTTCGAGGGTGTCAACCTCTCTGCAAGAGTTGTTTAATCGATTCACGAACTCAATAGTTATCTATTCTTACTAAAGATCGTTCCACCAAATATAATTCAAACAATTCATCAAACAATTGATATACATTCACCAAACGCCATCCAAGAGTAATTCTAACTAGAACAAACCATTCCAAATATCCAAATCATGGTATCATGAATCAACTAATTAACAATAAGCAATTCATCACCAAATTGTTCGCAAGAACTTAATCATAAATGATTCAAAAGAAATATCTAAACATGATATCACAAGATCACTATCTAACATGAATTACCAAACTAATTAACAAGATAAAGGTTTAGAGTGTACTAAATCATGAGAAGACTCTATCACGATATTACGACGAATCCTTGCTAAACCCAGCTATTCCGGGGGGGAAATGAACCACGCTGAATCCTGGAAGCTTGTCACGAACCTCCATCTCTAGCGGCTATCACGAACCAATCGAACTTCTAAATGAATTTTGCGTAAGGGCTATAAGTCAAAGGTTGAGAAAGTTGTTAATTCTCTCTTCCAATGGTATATGATCCAGTCTAAGGATGAAAGAATGAGTTTTCTCTGAGAATTTCTGAGTTTTAAAGGCTCAAAATCCATTTCGTAACTGAAGAATCCCGAAAATCTGCATTTGTAACGTATAAGTCTGATCGTATTGGTCATGAGTCCGATCGGATGAAAGTTTATATTTTCTTGTCCAGTCGGACGTAGTGTTTATCCGATCAGTGCATGCTTTGAAGGTCAATCCGTTCGGTTAGTGGGCTCGTCCGATTGGACATGTGTTCTTTTGGCTATTTTGAGTGCCGAATCCCTTTTCTTCATCCCCCAATTTTGTCAAGTGACTCAGCTGTAAGAGAAAAAAAAAAGAAAAATGGTTCAAAATGACCAATCATCGAATGAAAAGTTAAAAAGTTAAGCAAAATGCCAAAGAATGCAAAATCATGCAAAATAGCTTATTCTTATCCTAAAAAGACTCAAACATGACTCAAAATATGTACAAAAGCGTAACAAAAATGTACGAATCAACCACCCCATGCTTTATTGGTTTATTCGTCCTCGAACAAACGAAAGAATCAAAATCAATGAAGAATGAAAGTAGTTAGATCAAAGAGTCATGTTGTGCATATAACTTAGCTCGTGTTACCTTTTTCACCTTGAAATCAAAAGAATGCGTCCTCTCAAAAGGGAAATGTATAATGGTGCACTCATTCGTTCGTGTTTTTCAAACGGTAAGTGTATACGCTCGGGTCAACATAAATATGCATTCAACGACTCGTGAAAATCAAAGACTCGTACATCGCATATAGGTGTGCACATTTAATGTAGAATCGGATTAGGACTTCTAGGGTTGTAATGTAGGCTCGTTTGTGAGGTATGTCATATATAAAGATGTGTGGCTAACTTGCGAACAAACGCAATCAATAACTCACTCAATCAAATATCTTTAAGCATAAAGCATAATTTTTCTCCTCAATTCTCCCAAAACAACCATGTACCATTATTTTTAGTCTTTTATAACTAAGGCTATTTCTAACCCCAAATCCCGAACTAACACATTGCTTGCCTTTATAAATAATTTGTATTCTTAACATTTACATGCTCTTAAAGAACTTAAGCACCCTTAATTCCCTCTTCTTTTTCTTTTCTTTTCTTTTCTTCTTTTTTTTTCTTTTCTTTTATTTTTATTATAAACTCCACTAATTCCCACTCTGCAATCGTCAATCTCAATAAACCAAAAATAAACTCTCATCTAACAAACTTAACCGAAATAAGAGCTATAATGATGCTCATGGCTAACAAAGAGACGGAATAAAGGCTCAAACGGGCTCATTAGGAATTTATAGTGGTTTTTATTTCTTAATATATTTGGAATTGGGTTTTATATGTGCCTATCGTCATTTTCAAAACCAAATGTACATATGCGACTTATAGACTTCTCAAGACACTTATCGAATCTCAACATGCAATGTTGATAAACACACAAGGCTTCTTACAAGGGTTTTATTCAAACTTTGAAAGCAAGGTGATCGAGTTTTGAAAGCTTCGCAAAATTTGCTAACGACTAAGTGTTATTTTAAATAATTATATATAAATAGGTTTTGAAAAATTTTGCACTAAACAAGCTCAAAAGACTCCGACGCTACATCACACAATACATGATTTTGACAGGCAAGTCAGTACAAACACAATAAGCAAGGGAATGATCTCAACTGAAGCTGACATAAACAATTGGTTAATTCATACGTAGTTACACAATAGAACCAAAAAGTAAATAAACTCACGAAGATGATTCGAATTATGCATGCAGCCAAAGAGAGAGAAAATGGTCTCCATATTCTTTACAATTGCTAGTTGAGTTTGGATGATGATGAATTATTAGCAATAAAAAGTTACGGTTTTAAAATGAGAATGCTTCTTGAAAATAAAAAAATGACTCAAAAAGGTATTGAAATTAAATCGAAGTTAGGGCTCGTAGTGAAGGAATTGTTATTCGGGTTTGACAATCTAAAGATGAATAATTATCGTATCAATCTACTACCCAAAAGCATTAAGTTGAAAGATACTCCTTACTTTACCTAAAGTTATTACTAATATTCTAACTATAATGTCCAAAATGGCAGTGATATTCCATTCACAGGCTAAAGACCCTATCCTGGGCATGCTTAAGTGCAATTCTTTTACACTCAAGCTTTGATACCAATTCTGTAACGCCCCAAGAATAATACAGTAATTTAGATAGAATAACTAACCTAATTTCAGAAGGCAAGCACCAGGATTATACAAACTATAAGACTCAATGGAAGTACTAAATATTATAAGTCTTGAAGTCAAGTCACTCCTAAGTTGGTAGTCCGCTTCACTAATGTCTCCCATGGATCAACATCCAAAAATTACATTTAAAGAAATCCATGGAATGATATAAAGGAGCTCAATGGGATTTTAAAAGTAACAAAACTAGGTTTTAATAAAATAGAAAATTGAGTTTTATAATGTTTGAATAAAATACGTATATTTTATTAACAAATGAAATATTTAGTTTTTATAAAAATATAAGGTGGTGTCAAAAGTGTTTTATGTATGCAATGATGTAGATTTAGCAGATGAAGGGATGAAAACCCACAACAACAAACAAACACAAGTGAATTTCAGATTCACATATTGAAATGATTAACACCCTCGCACGAGAATATAGAAGTGGCTCTTGTGCATAGCACATAGCTCGACTTTGGCTGGTGGGTTCCCGCACCTAGCACTTAGCTCCCGAACTAGGTTCAGTCAACAAATAATAAACATGGTAGTTGACGTTAGCCAATCATCTAAGCCCTTATGTTTCCACCAGCTCATATTAAAAGGTGACACGCCAAAATAAATAAACAAACATATAGGTCGAAGCCGAAAAGACACCTTTATCCCTTTAGAAAGGCTCGACTCTAGGATGAATACTAGGGAATCATCACATTCGAGAATATACCAAAACTATGACCCAGATTTATGTCGCCATCTTTAACCCAGATAGAAAAAGGGAATAGACTTCAAGTAGTAGAGTTAATAACCACAAGCGGTTAATCGATCTAACTACGCAAGTCGAAACAAAAATAGTGTTTCACTCAGAAAACTTTACTACGCCTGAAACCAAACCTTTTCCCTGTGTAGACCTGACCTGCACCCAAAAAGACGTCAGAAAAGGACCACCGGAGGTTTTCCTGTGGAAACCTCTCCGATGCTTAAGTCAGATAAGCGTATGGAGTATTTCAGTGCGCAAGGAAAAGATTGCACAAGAATGACATACCTCTCTCAGGCTTGAGGCCGAGGTATTTATAGTTTTCCCAGTGGGGACCCCATCCGGGATCTCGGAAACAAAGGCAGTGAATCAAGGGTCGTTATGCAACCAATTTGGGACAAGTGGTCCCACTTGTACCCTTCTGGGAGACCAGAACACGTGATCTGCCCTGAGCCTGCCCTCTTATGACTATCCAGACCAGGACAATTCCCGGGCTGCGGTGGTTCCACTTTCGCTATATCTCTGGCCTTTTCTGGGAGGACCATGTCAGGTCTTCTCATGAACAGAGCTGGTCTAGCCTCTTGGTCCTCTCCTTAGTAATCTCGGCTCAAGTCTACCCCAATCCAGGTCTGGATATTCGGGCCTCATCAACTCCTCCCCCCGAAATAGTTGGGGTAGATCTGTCAGGACTCTTTCTGGGCACAACCAGGGCCCCACACGTCCTTCTATTTTTCCGTATCTGTTCAGATCCTGAAAAATCCGCATTTTGATCAGGGTTAATCATCGGCATTATTGGTGTCGGTCCATATCCCGGGACGGTTACCATACTTACACGTCTTTCAAAGTACTGTACCACGGATGGGTCAGCGGCGTGTGGCCTACTCCACAATGGTTGGCGTTCCAGCTCATCACCTAGGGCACTGTTCACCTGCCAAGCATTAAATGTGGGGATCCCATCAAATCCTGCTTTTTCTCGATTTCTATTTTTTGAAATTATCCCCTTATCTTTTACTCCCGCTATACTCTTTTTCTTCTTCACTTTTCATATTTTCACTTTTGCAAAGTACTCTCGATCTCCGTTTTTCTCTCTAGAAATCCAGTGAATTCAAGCTTTCAGTTTTTTTCGACCACCCTCATATATCAGGTACTTTCTCAATCTCTTATATTACTTTTTCGATAATGTCAGCGTCATCTTCTCCCTCCGATGGTCTTTCCGTCAATTCTTCCTCTCTGGCGGTGTTAGCCTCGTCATCCACGCCATCTTCCCCTTTGGTGGTTGCGGCGGCCGCCACTTCTTCATCGTCATCTCTTGAATATCCTCCACCTGTCTCCGACCACCCTAAGATTTCCTCCATCCTTAGCGATAGGCCCGTCGAGGAAATTCGTTATAAATACAAACTTCCTGAAAAATCTGATCCAATCAGCCCTCCGGCGGGTATTCTAGCGTGTCAAGCACCGGCAAGCCGCCTGAATTTTTACGCAGATCAATTCCACGTGGGTTTGCGTCTTCTAGTAAACCCTTTGATGTTGGAGATTGCCGAAATGTATAAAATCCCTATTTTCCAGTTTACCCCCAACCCTTTCAGAATTATCGTAGGGTATAATTTAGCCATGCGGTATACTGGTCAGGACCCTACGGCTCAGACTTTCTACCAGCTCTACCAAGCCAAGAGCTCCCCTCCTGGTTTCTTCTATCTAAGTGACAGACCTGGAGTCCAATTTCTGCATGGACTCCCTTCTTCCAACAAGGCTTGGAGGAAGAAATTCATGTTTATGTACTGTGATGGAGATTGGGATTTACCCCAAACCCATCGAGAAACTACCACATCAGCCACACCTGGCCGTGGGAGAAAGGTCTCCCCGGTTCCAAAAGATAATCTCCACCCTCAATGAGAATCCTCTCCACGTAACTCAACTCCTTTTACCCTTTGTCTTAGACTCTTTCAATGAGCGAGTGGAGATAGGCCCCCTGACTCGCGAAATTTGTAAAGTCCTTTTTTTCCTGGTCTGTCCTTCATACTTATTTTTCGTAAATTTCTAATCCTCCCTTCTCTTTCTCTTTTTCAGCAAGTATGATGCAAAAAATGATCGCAGCTTGCCAACAGGGAGCAGAGGCTGCTCCAGACTCAAGGCCTCTTCAGGAAGCGGTCTCCTCTTCCTCTCCTTTGGTCTCGAGCTCCAGCCCTCCCCGGGCTCCTCTTCGCCTTACAGCAGCAGTGGCCCCTGCCTCTGTCTGAAGAGGATGACACTCCTCTGGCCAAGAGACCCAGAGTCACCCAGGTCAGGTGCACAACCTCAGTCACAGCACCGACAACCCTTAACACCAATCTCTTTCCATACTTCTGTCTTGAAGTGCCTAGGAGAGGTGTCCCTTTTGTTCATGCTCGGTCAGTGTCCATCCTCGGACCGGCGGGTCCTCGAAAAGATGACTGACCGTGAGCTCCTAGAGTCATGGTGCCAAGATGAGGCTCGGGTAGACTCTTCCTTCCTTTCTTTCTCTCTCTTTCTCTTTTCTATATCTTTTATGTTCTAACCTTCTTCCTAACGATTAGGAGGCCGCCAAGAAAGCTATCCTAGCTACTCGGGCCATAAGCTCCATGATGCAGTCTGACCTGATCAGGGAGAACAAGGCTCTGCAGGAGAAGGAGCAGCGCTTTCGTGCTCTGGCCAAAGAGTGGGGCGTTGAACTGAAAAAGCTCAGGGACGAGCTAGCAGAGGTGAAGAAGGCTGAGGCGAAGATGATGGAGATGACTCGCACTGAGGCGCGAGATGAGGCTCTGGCGGAGGCTAGGAGCTTGACTGATGGCATTTTGGCCAAGGCTCGGGAAGGATGGGAGACCGAATTTCTAAACTCTGAAAAGGGTTTGAAATTAATTCAACATACTCGGGAGACCGCGCAGAAGGCTTTCCTGAGTTTAGAGGAGCTCTACAAGTTGTTGGTCCCCGAGGCCATGGGTTATTACCATTTTTTTCTTGATGCACAGGCCAAATTGGCCTCAGACCATCCCGGATTTCCTTTCGACAGGGACCTGCCTTTGAAAACACCTCTTGAGCTGACTTCCTTCACTTATGCCCCCGATCAAGACCGCCTGCATAAGCTTGGAGCGGCCGAATTTTCCGAGCACGTCCTTACTACGCTCAGTCCTCCTGAACCAGAGCAGCTCTAGCCAGACCAGTTTTTCACCCTGGCTCTTCCTGCATCCGCCTCTTCCCCCACCTTCACAAGTCTAGGTGAGCTGCCGGGTGGGGCTTCCCCAAGCGCCTTTTTCCGGAAACCCTAGTGCTTTTTATTCTATGGCACGTGCCTCATTTTCTTTATATATGCGCATTTATGTTTTGTTTATCTTTCAATTTCTGCAATGACTTCTCCTTCCTTGCTTGAAGAACTTGATACTGTGAAGTGAAAAAATCTTTCCCTGTTTGTCAAAAATTTTGAACTCTTAGACAAACTGCCCGCCCTCCGAGAAAAAATCAACTACCTATGCCGGCTCCTGGAAAGGAAAAGGCAGAAAAAGCGCCACTACAAGGGAGAGTGGGCCGAGCTCCGCCAGCTGAACCGTCAACTGCAGGAGGAGAAGGCTGACTTGACGGAATCATTAAACCGGCTGACCATCGCCGCCAGCGAGGCTCACGCCATCTCCGAGCGAGCCGACAAGTATCGCCAGTGCTATCATGCGACCGAGCACGAACTGTTGCGTGTCCGCCGAGTTCTAGCTTCTGATCGGTGGGATTCCACTTCTCATGGATAAGCGTTTCTAGGCTTTTCTGCATTTCTATTCTTTTGTGTGTTTTTTTTTTGCACTTGTAATCAAATTTGCCAGTTTTCCATTCGTATAAGAAGGCATATGTATTTTTCCTTTGCTGTATTGCCAGAAATTCTGTGATGAATGCAAATATATTTTCGTTGAAGTTTTTGGGCAATCTTTAGCTAATTCTTTTCATATCTGCTCAATCATACCAAGAAAATTAGGATTCTTACCTCTAGCTAATTTTGGCTTTAACTTACCATTAGGTCCGGAAAACAAGGGCATCCGCCCTTAGCCAATCCCAGCTTAAACTGATAATCAGGTCAGGAAAATGTGGCATCCGCCCTTAGCCAATCCTGGCTTAAACTGACAATAAGGTCAGGCAAAATCGAGGGCGTCCGCCCTTAGCCAATCCTGGCTTAAACTGACAATCAGGTCAGGCAAATCGGGGCATCCGCCCTTAGCCAATCCTGGATTAAACTGACAATCAGGCCAGGCAAATTGGGGTATCCTCCCTTAGCCAATCCTGGCTTCATCTGACAATCAGGTCAGGGATTTTCATGGGCATCCGCCCTTAGCCAATCCATCTGACTTTTAGGTCAGGATTTTTCGCGGGCATCCGCCCTTAGCCAATCCTGGCTTCATCTGAAAATCAGGTCAGGAATTTTCACGGGCATCCGCCTTTAGCGAATCTTGGCTTCATCTGAAAATCAGGTCAGGAAAATGGGGTATCCGCCCTTAGCCAATCCTGGCTTAAACTGACAATCAGGTCAGGCAAAATGGGGCATCCGCCCTTAGACAATCCTTGCTTTAGAGAGATCAATTAGTTGGAAAAATAAGAATGAACTTGCATTATCATTATACAAATAAGTTTTTCAAAATCATATTACACATAAAATTTACGTAAATTCGAAATATTCCATGCTCGGGGTATCTCGGCTCCATCCATTTCCTTGTAAGCATCGCCAGCCAAAACCTCTGTGACCCGAAATGGACCTTGTCAAGTGGCACCCAGCTTTCCCTTGGTTTTTCCCAGATCGGCCTTACGTAAGACCAGGTCTCCCACCTGGAAATATCTCCTCCAGAATGTTTTATTATACGTCGCCCGAACCCGTCCTCGCACAAACCTGTCCTCGCACATGTTCCATCCTGACCGCCGCTCAATCTCTTTTTTCTTCAATTAAGTCCAATGACTCCTGTACTAGTGCGTTGTTTTAATTTTCATCAAAGTTCTCTATTCGGTGGGTTTCAAGGCTGATTTCCGTGGGGATAACGGCATCCATGCCGTAGACTAAGGTGGAGGGGGTTTCCCTAGTGCTCTCCTTGGGGTTTAGTTCTATAGGCTCAAATGATTGAACTGAGCTCTTCCACCCATTTGCCACCCGATTTCTCCAAGCGTTCTTTGACCCCGTGCACCAAAATGCGATTAGTCACCTCGACCGGACCATTTTCTTGAGGATGGTAGACAGACGTGAAGTGTTGGTCTATCTTCATCTTGACGCACCAGGCTCTGATTCTGGCTCCCATAAACTGCGTACCATTATCAGAGATCAGGACCCTAGTAATGCCAATTCGACATACAATATTTTTCCAGATGAAACCCATCACTGCCTCTTCCGTGATTTTTGCCAGAGCCTCGGCCTCAAACCACTTGTTAAAGTAATCAATGGCCACAATCAAAAATCTCTTTTGGGTTGGGGCCACTGGAAATGGTCCGACCAGGTCTATCCCCCACTTCGCAAAGGGACAGGGAGAGCTCATTGTCATGAGCTCCTCTGCTGGTTGGTGAGTTAAGGGGGACATCTTTTGGCATTTTTCACATCGCTTGACAAAGTCCTCCGCCTCTTTCCGCAGTAATGGCCAGAAATAGCCAGCTCGCATTATCTTACTGGCCAGGGCCCTTGCTCCCATATGATTGCCGCAGCAGCCCTCGTGGATTTCTTTGAGCACATGGGTACCCTCTTCTAAGCTTAGACATCGTAACAAAGGCCGCCCAAATCCCCTTCGAAACAACGTCCCTCTAATCAAACAAAACCGGGCTGACCGGGTTCTCACCCTCACTACTTCCCTCTTGTTTTTCGGAAGCTCTCCCCTTTCCAGATATGCCTTGATAGGGGAACAACAATCCTCTCTTTCGTCCACTAAACATACATGCTCTTCCCCAAATTCTCGGTCCGCCATCAATAGAGTGATTACTCTCTCCCAACAATCCCCAGCCGAACTAGCCACCTTAGCTAAATAGTCTGCTCTCATGTTTTCTTCCCTAGGGATTTGAAGGACAGTCAGAGTCTTCAAGTCCTTAGCTAATTCTCTGAACTGAGCTAGGTATCTATGCATGTGTTCATCCCTTGTCTTGAAATCTCCATTTATTTGTCTACATACGAGGTGCGAATAAAATTTTTCGCATACCGGCTCAGCCCCCAGATCATTCGCCATTTGGACTCCCCTCAAAAGAGCCTCATATTTAGTTGCATTATTAGACATGGTATAGTTCATCCGTGTTTCATACTCAGTAGCCACACCTGTCGGGTCGATCAATACTATGCCCACACCACAGCCCAGGCACCGTACCGAACCATCCATAAAAATTATCCATTCCTTTTTGTCCTTGGGAGAGCTGGTCATTTCCTGCATAAAATCAGCCAATGCCTGGGCTTTGATGGCTGTTCTAGCTTAGAAAGTTATATTGGACTCACTGAGCTCAATTATCCACTTGACCAATCTTCATGGTTCCTCTGGCTTGTCCATGATGGCCTTCAGCGGTATGTTAGTCCGCACTATTATGTTATGTGAGAGAAAGTAAGGTCGCAGCTTGCGCGCTGTGCCGACCAGAGCTAGCATTTCTCACTCCACCTCCACATATCGGACTTCCGCATCATGCAATACTTTGCTCCAATAATACACTGGCTTCTGAGTCTTGCCTTCCTCTCAAAGGTAGACCGAGCTGACAGCCTGCTGCCCAACAGATAAGTACAGGATTAGAGGTTCACCCTGAATTAGCTTGGTGAGTAGTGACATGCTATCCAGGTTCTCCTTCAACATCCGGAATGCCTCCTCGCACTCTTCACTCCACTGAAATCGAGACTTTTTCCGCAAGGCCTGGAAGAATGGTAAGCTTTTCTCAGCTGAGCGGGAGACAAACCTGCTCAAGGCATTAATTCAACCGGCCAAGCATTGCATCTCCTTGATATTTCTTGGTGCCTTCATCTCCATGATGGCTCTTACCTTCTCTGGGTTGTCCTCGATCCCCTTATTCGTCACCATATACCCCAGGAATTTGCCAGCTTTGACCCCGAATGCGCACTTTTTGGGATTGAGCTTCATCCTGTATTTCCTCAAGGTATCTAAGGTGTCTCTCAGATCATCTACATGCGAGGCTGCCTTCACGCTTTTGACTAACATGTCATCAACGTATGCCTCCATGTTCCTTCCTAACTGAGATTTGAACATCTTATCCACCAATTGATGATACGTGGCACCCGCATTTTTGAGCCCAAACGGCATGACCACGTAACAATATGTTCCTTTCGGGGTTATAAGACTAACTCGCTTCCAGTCCTCTTCTGCCAGCCTAATCTGATGATAGCCTTGTGAGGTGTCCATCATGCTTAAAAGCTCGCATCCAGACATGGAGTCGACTAACTGGTCTATCCTGGGCAGAGGGTAGTGATCTTTAGGGCAAGCACGATTAAGATCACAAAAATCTATACACATGTGCCAATTGTCTTGAGTCTTAAGGACCAATACCGCGTTAGAAAGTCACTCAGGAAATTGTATTTCCTGAATGTGCTTAGCTTTTAGAAGTTTTTCAACCTCGGCTTCAATGATTGCCTCCTTCTCTGGACCAAAGTTACGCTTTCGTTGCCTCACTGGCATTTCTCCAGGACTGATGTTGAGGTGGTGCTCGACGACTGCTGGGTCTATTCCCACCAAGTCCTGTGGAGACCAGGAAAAGACGTCAGCATTACTCCTCAAAAATTGGACTAGGTCTACAAGAATTTCCGGGCTCAAGGTCGTTCCCACTCGCACAACCCTGCTATCATCCCCTGGGACCACTTCTACCATCATCAAACCTTCTTCTCTCTGAGCCAGCTCTACTGTTACTTTCTCTACCCTGGCTTGTTTTGCCTTTCCTCTTCCTTGCATCGAATGCATTCGATGTACATTTGCCTGGACGCGTACTGGTCTCCCTACCCTCACCTGTTCCATCCTTGGCAGGAAACTTCAACTTCATATGGTATACCGAGACCACTGCTTGGGACTGGCTCAGGGATGGTCGTCCTAGCATAACGTTGTATGAAGATGGCGCATCTACCACCAAGAATTTCACTGTCTTGGTCATTCTGTATGTCTCTTCCCCCAGTGTAACCAAAATCCTTACTGCTCCCAACGGTTTCAAATCTCCCCCTGCAAATCCTACCAATGAAGTTGTTACTTCTTCCATCTCCACATCCGGATTCATCTTTCTATAGCAATCATAGAACAGGATATCAGCCGAGCTTCCCGTATCCACAAATACCCTTCTTACATTATAATTTGCTATAGTGGCTGTTATGGCCAAGGCATCCATGTGAGGAGCCAAGATGCCATTGTCATCCTATGATCCGAAACATATACTTTGACTCGGGGTTATCTGTCCCACCTCTCGCGATTTCCTGACCAGGTCCTTCGCAGCTCGGACATAGTTGTTTTGGGTTTTCCTGGAGTGTTCGTCCCACTCACCCCCTGTGATCATTAGGATTTCTCCTCGTATGACCTGGGTTTGATCAGTCCGCCTCCCATTGTCTCTTCCATTATCTTGTCTCTTCCTGTTCCCTTAAGGTCGATCACGCCTATGGGAGTCAGACCTGGATTCTTTTATCCTCATCTGCACGTACATCTTGAGGTGCCCGGCCTACACCATCCTCTCCAGTTCATCCTTCAGATGAGTGCACTGATCCGTGTCATGCCCATATTCATTATGGTAACGAAAGAATCGATCAGACCTTTCCTTCCTCGGTTTCTGAGAGTATGTTTTGGGCCACTTGAGATCGGGATGCCTCTCGATTGCCTGCAAGATCTCCCCCTGAGGGGTCTCCAGGGGCGTGTACTTGTCAAAGCGAGGTCGTTCTCCCACCAGGTTTGGCCTTGACCTCTTTATCGGTGCTCTCTCTTCTCTGACGTACCGATCTCTTTTCTTCTCTCCTTCTTACTTGATTCTTAAGGCCTCCTCCAAGTGACTGTACTTCTCTGCCCGCTCCAAAAGCTCTCCAAATTTCAGCGCTAGCTTTACCACCAACGACTGAAAAAACTCTCCTCTCCTGAGACCTTGTGCCAACGCATGAACCAGGAGTTCTTCAGATGCCGACGGCACCTCCAGCTTCATGTTTGTGAATCGGTTGATATATGCACGCAAGCTCTTATTCTCCTTTTGCTTCAGACTAAACAATTCCAGTGGCATTTTCTGATATTTCTTGCAGCTGGTAAACTGATGTAGAAATGCCGAGCTAAATTCGTCAAAGTTGCTGATAGAACGCGGCGGCAACTGACTAAACCGGAGCTGGGCCGATTTAGTGAAGGTCATTGGGAAGACCCGGCACATGACCGCATCAGAGAATTTGTGCACAGCCACTGCAATTTCAAAATGGCTCGGGTGATCCCATGGGTCTGTCGTCCCGTTATACTCGAAGCCCATGGATCTATAGGAGGCCGGCACATCATCACGCATAACCTCCTCAGTGAACGGAGTGCCCCTCCATGCCGGCACCACATCAATGCTGTAACGCCCCGATTTCACTTTAGTCAAATAGGATTTATATTTAAGAAAAATATGACGAAACCTTGGCGTCACAATAAATGTCATGACTTTCAAACTTTACGCAGCGGAAATAATCATAATATAAATAATCAAATCACCATAAAAGAAAATTTTATAATTAAAAATGCGTTTTTATGTCTAGTTCAACTTTTATTTAAAACAATGAAACAAGTTTTAAAGAAAAATAAAACCAACATTTAACATTTTTATTCCTCTACTCGTCTCCCATCCGATCGACATCTTCGTTGGTACCTGAAAAATGTTGTTGATTTGGGATGAGCTCAACGTACTCAATAGTTACACTGACTTAACCAATGCAAAACATACAAATCACAAATAGTACAATCGATCATAGAATTCATAGTTTTATCGTAGAAAATAAGTTGACTGCAGCTAAAACGCGCCGGGATATACCCGATGACCCTTTTCCCCGGTCACAGACACATTTGGTCTCTGGTTTTAATTCGTG
>BMAC01000591.1:458720-487613 GCA_014905375.1 Phtheirospermum japonicum
AATTATAATAATTTTAGAAATCGAAATTATTTCATAAACGACTTAATAGTAATTTAAATAAATAATTAAATCACTAAATAATTATATTAATTTCTTAGAAATTGATAATATAATTTTATTTGGAAAATGAATTATAAATTCGTTTAAGTAGCATTCTTAAATTATTTAATAATTAAAATAGGAATTTGTTTTATGGCGACGAGCTTGGGACTAGAATTATATTTTTAATGCATGATGAAAATTAAATAAATAAAAAAGTAAAATAAAATAAAATGCATTGGATTATGGATGTTCAAATGCTCGCCATCTTCTTCTTAAACTCTCTGACCTCTTTTTGCAGATTTTGCATCTTCTCTACGGGGTCTGGGTTAGCTTGGCTCGATGTTTCACTATCAGAGGTGGAAGAATTCTCTTCTCTGTCCTGGAGGGGGGTTCGAACCGTGCACTAGCCGCGTGATGATTCCGCCTCCGATAGTGGAACTGTCTGGGCTGGGGGTGTTTTAGATGGCGGCGTTGAGAACTCTGGAAGCTTTTTCGCGATAGTCACCTCCACAGCCTTCCCGATGAGATCAGACAGCTGCCTGAGGAAAGTTTCGTTCAGCGAGCCACCCCCAACCGGTGTGGATCCACCATAGGGGGGTTGCGTGGTGCTTGGTCCGACTGCTGCTGACGATCCTTCCCCCTGGACTAGTCGGTGATGGCTCTGTCGACTGTGGCATGCCCCACGGTGTGGTGGAACTAGGAGTACCGCCCAGTTCCCCCACCAGATTTCACCATAGTCCGTCTGAAGCCATCCGTCAACTCACGTCTTAGCTTTGAATATTCCCAAAGACGGCGCCAATTGTTTCACCCAAAAAACTTTACTACGTCTGAAACCAAACCTTTTCCCTGTGTAGACCTGACCTGCACCCAAAAAGACGTCAGAAAAGGACCACCAGAGGTTTTCCGGTGGAAACCTCTCCGATGCTTAAGTCAGATAAGCGTATGGAGTATTTCAGTGCGCAAGGAAAAGAATGCACAAGAATGAAATACCTCTCTCAGCCTTGAGACTGAGGTATTTATAGTTATCCCAGTGGGTACCCCATCCGGGATCTCGGAAACAAAGGTCGCGAATCAAGTGCCGTTATGCAACCAATTTGGGATAAGTGGTCCCACTTGTCCCCTTCTGGGAGGCCAGGACACGTGATCTGCCATGAGCCTTCCCTCTTATGACTATCTAGACCAGGACAATTCCCGAGCTGCGGTGGTTCCGCTTTCGCTATATCTCAGGCCTTTTCTGGGAGGACCAGGTCAGGTCTTCTCATGGACAGAGCTGGTCTAGCCTCCTGGTCCTCTTCTTAGTGATCTTAGCTCAGGTCTACCTCAATCCAGGTCTGGCTATTCAGACCACATCAAACAGTATCCAAAACACATAAGAAATATTCCATGGAATGCCATAAAATATGGATCTTACAATTATTGATAAAATTTGTAACAAACTAAAATACTTAGATAGTAATTTTACGATAAATAAAATAATAAAATTCACGTCACTTTTATTTATAATATTACTCACCAAAATATGCATATCATTTAAGAAAACAAGAATATGCATATGCAATGAGTCTCTACTTTCTATTTAAGATCCAAAAAAAAAATATTACCCACTTTTGTTGAAGATTCTTTCGAAGATTAGTACATCACTAGAGCATTTCCACAAGATTCTTGATCTATTGCACGCCATGACTCGATATTTCTGAATAAAAGTCTATGTATTCTCAGTGTAGATATAACGTATAATACAGCAATATTTAAGATACTAAGACACTTGAAATTGAAAGTAATACTGTTGAATGTGAAATAGGATAATAAGGACACTCGGGCATCGATTTTCTTACGTAAGTGAATATCATAGTGAAGCTATGATACAAATTTGAAGTTATTCGAAAGTTTTTTGACCCATTTTGGTTCGAAAATAATAAAATTGTACGTTTTTGGAAATTTAATAAAGTAATTGGGTCCCAATGTAATTTTAAGAACTTTTAAAAGTTCATGGGGTCAATCTGAGGTTTCGAAGAATTTGGTTTGGGGTAAATTTAAAATAAGTCAAACCATAATTTGGTGGACTAAATTAAAACATGGAGGGGTTAAATTGAAATTTTCAGAAACTACAATTAGGTCTAAAGTTCCATATAATTCCCAAAACCCAACCACTAAAATTGTAACTCATTTAATTTCCAACCCTAAAACTTCCTATCATCACTGGAACCTCCATCTCCTACCTTCGCCAGCTAAGACCCTTTCCATCGACCACCACAACAAACCTACACACGCGGCACATATACTCATAACCAGCAACACACGCACATAGTACTCGCACACACATGAACACACATAGTCTAAAGTACTCCTTGGAATCCAAATTCAAAATAAGAACTCATTTATCAAGAATAGGGTGTTCTAATAAATTTAAGTTCATGAATTTCTGATCTCCCGAACGGCCGAAATGTGTAGTTGCCGGTGAGAGACATTTCGTAGACGTGCCATGACAATTCTATTATCGATTCTCATAATTAAATGATTAATCTTATACTAATAATCAATACGAACGAATTTATATAGAATACATCAAAACTTGACATGCGATTGTCTGTAAATCAGTCTTTAATAATCGACTAAGTTGTCACACTAGTGGCAGTTGATGGGGCAATAGATGGGTCAGACCTGATTTGGGGTAGACCTGATCTGAAGATCTTAAATAACGGGAATAAAAAGGACAATAAGACCAGCTTGGCCTGAACGAAGGTCTGGCTAGGCCTCTTGGGAAAATGGGACACTAGGAAAAGATGAGTACAACTCTTGATCTCTCCTGAGCTGATAAAAGAGCTCTACCAAAAAATACTTGACAAGAGTTAAGCCCGGTATTGATACTGAGGTAACACAGAGGAAAGAGAAAAGGAAGACCTGGAACGGGGAAGACCTATTTTCTGGATCCCCGAATAGAGAGACAAGTGGGACCACTTGTCAGAATTGATTGCGTAACGGCCCGTGATTCGCGGCACGTGCTCCTGAGATCCCGACTGGGATCCCCACTAGGAGAAATTATAAGTATCTCAGCCCCAAGGCTGAGAGAGGTATGTCATTCTTTGTGCATTCCTTCTTTGCTTGCTAAGAGAAACCTCATACGCTTTACTGACTTAAGCATCGGAGAGGTTTCCACCGGAAAACCACCGGTGGTCCTTTCTCACGTGATTCTGTGCGCAGGTCAAGAAGGTGTTCCAGGTTCAAGGCGTTGTTCTGGACGTCGGTCATATTTTGGGTCGAAACAATTGGCGCCGTCTGTGGGAAAGTTATCGATCAAAGCTAAGACGTGAACATGTCTTCGGATGGTTTAATGCGAAATTTGGTGGGGGAGCTCGGCGGAACTCCCAGCTCCGCCGCACCGTGGGGTATGCCATGGTCGGCTGAGCCATCAACGGCGAGGCCAGGGGAGGCGGAGACGTCAGCTACATCTAGGACAGGTACCGCGCCGCCCTCCTCAGGCGGACCGCCGCCTGTCACTGAGGGGCTGTTGAATGATGCTTTGCTCAGGCAATTGTCTGAGTTAATCGGCAAGGCTGTGGAAGCAGCCGTGGATTAAAAATTTGCTGCGATGTCAACTCCACCATCAGGAGTGCGGCTGGATCGGACGGTCCCAGTGACGGAAACTGAACTGTTGCGCAATCAGACGGCAGGGCGAACTCCACTTCAGAACAGGGATGAGCACTTCTCCACCTCCGACAGCGAAACATCTAGCCAGATTAATCCAGGCTTGATGGAACAGATGCAAAGTTTGCAAAAAGAGGTGAGAGAACTTAAGAAGAAGATGACGAGCGATGGTGTGGTTCTGGCGAGAAGGGGCACACCGTTTACTGAGGAAGTCATGCGCGATGACGTTCTGGCCTCCTACAGGTCATTGGGTTTAGAATACAATGGGACCACTGATCCCTGGGATCATCTGAGCCGATTTGAGATTGCGGCGGCTGTGTATAAATTCTCAGACGCAGTCATGTGCCGGGTCTTTCCGATGACCTTCACTAAATCAGCTCAGCTCTGGTTCAGCCAACTGCCGCCGAGGTCTATCAGTAACTTTGACGAATTCAGTTCAGCTTTCCTGCACCAGTTTACGAGCTGCCAACAATACCAGAAAATACCGCTTGAGCTTTTCAGCTTAAAGCAGAGAGAGAATGAGAGCCTACTCGCCTACATCAACAGGTTTACAACGGCTAAGGTGGAAGTGCCCTCCGCGTCTGAAGAGCTGTTGGTGAATTCTCTGGCGCAAGGTCTGAGGAGAGGGGAGTTTTTTCAATCGCTGGTGGTGAAACCAGCTCTGAAATTTGGAGAACTCTTGGAGAGAGCCGAGGAGTACATTCATCTGGAGGAAGCATTGAAAATCAAGGAAGAAGGAGAGAAGAAGAGGGAAAGGTATGATAGAGAAGACAGAGTAGCAGTGAAAAAGCCTAGGCCAGAGCTGTCCGTCGGCAGACCTCATTTTGATAGGTATACCCCTCTGGAAACCCCTCAGGGAGATATACTGCAAGCAATAGAATGACATCCAGAGCTGCACTGGCCCAAGACCTATTCACAAAAACTGAGGAAGGAAATGTCAGACCGTTTCTGCCGTTTCCATAATGAATACGGGCACAGCACACTGATCAATGTACGCATTTGAAAGATGAGTTAGAGAGAATGGTCCAGGCAAGACACCTGAAAGAATATGTCCGCATAAGGAAAGAAGAGGCCAGATCTGGTCGTAGCAGCTACAATCATGCTCAACAAAACAAAAGAGATCAGGATAGGGGGCGACCTGAAGGAAGAAGATCTGACCAGGCTCAGGTTATTCATGGAGAAATCCAGATGATCACTGGTGGAGAGCTGGAGGAGCATTCTAAGAGGACGCAACATAGTTATGTTCGAGCTGCTAAAGATTTGATTAGAAGGCCACGTGAGGTAGGGCAGATGGCGTCTGCTCCAAATATCTTTTTTGAATCAGAGGATGGTGATGGCATCTTAGCCCCCTACATGGATGCCCTAGTAATAACGACAACCATTGCTAATTATAACGTGCGAAGGATTTTTGTGGATACAGGGAGCTCTGCCGACATCTTGTTCTTTGATTACTTTAAACAACTAAAGTTGGACGTAGAGATGGAGGAGGTGACCACCTCCTTGGTGGGGTTTGCAGGGGGAGCCCTGAAACCATTAGGAGCATTCAGGCTCCTCGTTACTTTAGGGGAGGAGCCATATCGTGTGACCAGGACGGTGCATTTCTTAGTGGTAGATGCGCCATCCTCGTACAATGTTATGCTTGGCAGACCTTCCCTAAGTTAGTTACAGGCTGTAATCTCAGTTTTTCACATGAAGATGAAATTCCCCACTGAGGATGGGACTGGCGAGGTGAGAGGTGATCAATACGCATCTCGACAGACGTATGTTGAGTGTATTAGGTGGAATAGTGAGGAAGAGAGGTTGAGTAAAAAAGCTCGGATAGAGCAGCCGCGGCAAGATCTGGGGAGAAGAGAGGAAGGGTTGATGCTGGTGGAGTTTCTCCCAGGCGATGAGAATTGAGTCCTCCGAGTGGGAACAACGCTTATCCCGGAGGTCTTGACAGATCTGGTGACTTTGTTGAGAGAAAGCACGGATGTATTTGCTTGGTCACCCGAGGACTTGGTAGGGATCGACCCGGAGGTGATGGAACATCGCCTTAATATCATTCCAGGCATGAAATCGGTCAAGCAAAAGAAGCGTAATTTTGGGCCTGAGAAAGAGGCCATCATTGAGTCTGAGGTGGAGAAATTGTTAAAGGCCAAGCATATTCAGGAGATACAATTCCCTGAGTGGCTCTCTAATGTTGTGCTAGTCCCCAAGACCCAGGAAGATTAGCGTATGTGCATCGATTTCTGAGATCTCAATCGTGCTTGCCCGAAAGATCACTATCCTCTGCCTAGAATCGACCAACTTGTCGATTCCACCTCTGGCTGTGAGCTCCTGAGCATGATGGATGCCTCACAAGGATATCACTAGATCAGGTTGGCGCAAGAAGATTGGAAGCGAGTCAGCTTTATAACCCCAAAGAGGACATATAGTTATGTGGTAATGCCATTTGGGATAAAAAATGCAGGGGCCACATACCAGCGATTAGTAGATAAAATGTTTAAAAGCCAGCTCGGTCGGAACATGGAAGTTTACGTGGATGATATGCTAGTGAAAAGTGTGAAGGCAACCTTGCATGTGGATGACCTGAGGGAGACCTTCGACAGCTTAAGAAAGTACAGGATGAAGCTCAACCCTAAAAAATGCACATTCGGGGTCAGAGCTAGTAAATTCTTGGGGTATATGGTTACGGAAAAGGGGATTGAGGCCAACCCAGAGAAAGTACGAGCAATCATGGAGATGCAGGCACCCAGGAATATTAAGGGAATGCAGTGTTTAGCGGGTCGCATCAATGCCTTGAGCCGATTCGTCTCGCGCTCGGTAGAGAAGAGCCTCCCTTTCTTCTGATCCCTGCGTAAGAAAGCTCGTTTAGGAGCGAAGAGTGTGAGGATGCCTTTAGAAGGTTGAAGGAGCACTTGGCCAGCATGACCTTGCTCACAAAGCCTGTCCAGGGAGAGCCCCCCATCTTGTACTTGTCGGTTGGACAACAGGCAGTCAGCTCTGTCTTGCTCCGAGAGGAGGGGAAGACGCAGAAAGCGGTATACTACTGGAGCAAGGTCTTGCATGACGCCGAAGTAAGGTATGTCGAAATAGAGAGAGCAATGCTAGCTCTAGTGGGCACAGCTCGGAAATTGCGCCCATATTTCCTCTCGCACAGTATAGTCGTGCGGACAAACTTGCCATTGAAATATGTCATGGACAAGCCAGAAGCGTCGGGCAGACTGGTCAGGTGGATAATTGAGCTTAGCGAATTCGATGTCGTGTTTGAGGCTAGGACAACAATAAAAGCTCAGGCGCTAGCTGATTTTATGCAAGAGATGACCAGATCTTCTGATGAAGAACATGAGTGGATGGTCTTCACAGATAATTATGTCAGTAACCAGGGTTGTGGGGCAGGAATTGTCTTAATAGATCCGAAAGGGGTGTCAACGGAGTACGCAATACGTTTAAATCAAGCTTTATCCAATAACGCGGCAGAATATGAAGCCCTCTTGCGAGGAGTTCAGATGGCACGGGATCTAGGAGCAGAGCAGATCTGTGCCAAACTGGATTCTCAGCTTGTTTGTAAGCAGATAAATGGAGAATTCGAGACTAGGGAAGATAGTGTGCAGAGATATTTGGCAATGTTTAGAGAACTAGCCAGGCACGTGAAATCTCTGACAGTTGCACAGATCCCTAGGGAAGAGAATGGAAGAGACGACTACTTGGCGAAAGTGGCTAGCTCTGCCACAGATTGCAGGGAAAGAGTGATTACGTTACTAAGAGCGGATGCAGAATTCGATTCGGATCAGATCTGATCAGTAAATGAAAAAAGTGATTGGCGCTCCCCTATCATTGCTTATTTGGAAAAAGGAGAGCTGCCAGAGGAAAAAAGAGAAAAAGCGAAGGTAAGACTCAGATCTGCTCATTTCTGTCTAGTCAAGGGGGCTCTGTTTCGGAGGGGGTTTGGAAGATCTTTGTTGCGATGTCTAGGCTCAGAAGAGAGTATCCAGGTCCTTAAAGAAGTCCATGAAGGGTGCTGCGGCAATCACATGGGAGCACGGGCCCTGGCTGGTAAAATACTGAGGGCTGGATATTTCTTGCCATCACTGAGAAGAGAGGCTGAGATTTTCGTAAAAAGGTGTGAGAAATGTCAAAGGATGTCTCCCCTAACTCACCAACCGGCGGAAGAGCTGATGACAATGAGCTCTCCTTGCACTTTTTCGAAATAGGGAATCGATCTGGTCGGTCCCTTAATGGCTCCAGGTCAAAAGAGATTCCTAATTGTAGTTGTTGATTATTTTAGTAAGTGGGTTGGGGCGGAGGCTCTGGCTAAAATAACAGAAGAGACAGTGATGGGCTTCATATGGAAAAACATTGTGTGTCGTTTTGGGGTGCCAAGTGTGATAGTATCGGACAACGGGGCCCAGTTCATGGGGGCCATAATTAAAGCCTGGTGCACTAAAATGAAAATCCAGCAGCATTTCACATATGTTTACCACCCACAAGCAAATGGCCAAGTCGAGGTAACCAATCGAATCCTGGTTCAAGGGCTCAAATCGCGGTTGGAGAGATTTGGGGGAAAATGGGTAGAAGAACTGCGACACTTTGGGCATATCGCACGAACCCTAAAGAAAGCACGGGTGAAACCCCTTTTTAGTATGGTCTATGGCATGGACGCTGTTGTTCCTGCGGAGATTAGCCTCGAAACCCATCGAGTACAGAGCTTTGACGAAAAGCAGAATGAAGAGCTGATGCAAGATGCGCTAGATTTAGTTGAGGAAAAAAGAGAACGGGCGATGGTAAAAATGGATCATGTACGAGGACGTATCCGAGCAGCTTACAACAAGACGGTTTGTAAAAGATGCTTCCAGTTGGGAGACCTGGTGTTAAGAAGAGCCGACTTAGGGAAAAAGAAAGGAAAGCTGGATGCCGCGTGGCAGGGGCCGCTCCGCGTCGTACAGACCTTATCGGGAGGAGCATACAAATTAGAAGAGCTGGATGGCACCGAAATCCCCCGTGCCAGGAACATAATTAATCTACGAAAATTTTATGCATAGATTGTATTTTCTTGTTATTTATCTATCCTATTGAATAAAATTACAGGTTTGACTGACTTAAGCACGTGTGCATAATTAAGTCAGATTGGCTAAGGACGGATGTCCTCGATTTTGACTGACCTGATGGACAGTTTACGCCAGGATTGGGTAAGGACGGATGTCCTCGATTTCGCCTGACCTGATGGTTAGTTTACGCCAGGATTAGCTAAGGACGGATGTCCTCGATTTCGCTTGACCTAATGGTCAGTGTAAGCCAGGATTGGCTAAGGACGGATGTCCTCGATTTCGCCTAACCCGAGGGTCATTTTGAGCCAGGGTTGGCTAAGGGCGAAGGCCCTTGATTTTAACTAATCTAATCGACATTAAATATTTTAACTTACCTGAGCAGGTACCAGAGGATGACCTGCATTAGGGCCTGACCTGTTGGCCATCCTAAGATTTGAGGGAAAACAGCCCTGGGTGATTAGAGCCCAAGATTAGACTTGGCTAATTTTGGAGATCTAAGAAGTTAAGCCCATAAACACAACCACGTATTGTTTGAGCAAGAAAGATCGATCAAATAGATAAGACTTCGAGAAAAACTCAAGCGTCCCATGGTATTCTGGCAAAAAACGAAAAGTACATATGCAGAGGCAAGAGCTCAAGATCAATTTGGCTGAATGCAGTAATCAAAAATACACTTCCATTCCACCAAAAACTCGACAAAGTACAAGAGCATATTGCACACACCCTCCAAGGAGGCTGGCAATTTTCATTACAAAAATTTAAAGAACAAGAAAAATATACGATTCATCTGGGGGGGACCGCCGATCTGAGGCTAGAGCGCGGCGGACTCGCTAGAGCTCGCGCTCCGTTTCGTGCAGACGGCGGCGGTACTTATCAGACTGCTCGGTGAGAGAGTGAGCTTCACCGGCAGCGATAGTAAGACGGTTCACCGACTCAAGCAAGTCAGCCTTCTCCTCCTGCAACTGTCGGTTGAATTGTCGGAGCTCAGCCCATTCTCTCTTGTAGTGGTGCTTCTTTTTCCTTTTTCTGTCTAGAAGGCGATAAAGGTAGCTTACCTTTTCTCCGAGCATGACCAGCTTATCAAACAGTTTGAAGTTTTCGACAACCAGAGAAATATTTTTTCGCTTGGCGATATCAAGTTCTTGAAGAAGAGGGGAAGAAGCCATTGCAAAAAATTGAAAAGAAAATAATGAACACAGGCACATATTTAAGAAAGTAAAGGCGCGTGTAAAAGGAATCATAAAGGTACTAGGGTTTCCGGAAAATCAGGAAACCCTAGAAAACTCAAAAGCCACAACGAGACAAAATATAAGAAATTATCATTTATCCAAAAGCGTGCAATACAAATTTCAAGATAAATCAGACCAGCTACACAGGCAATAAAATCAGGTATGTTTTACATACAAAAAAGGCATAGAAAGCTAAGGCTCTGCATCCAGCTATGCGGCTAGCTGTTCCACCGCATCTTCAGCCAAGGCGCCAGGGGACGCTCCTCCCGGCAGCTCACCCAGACCAGCGAAGGTTGGGGATGGAGAAGAGTCAGGGACAGACAAGGTGAGATCCTGGTCTGGATGAGACACAGCAGGCGGAGGAGAGCGAAAGAGAGAAAGGATATGCTCGGCAAACTCTGCAGCCTCAGCAAGATGCAAGCGGTCTTGCTCTTTGGCGTAAACAAAAGAGGCGTGCTCAGGAGGAGTTTTCAGTGGAAGATCCTGATCAAAGATAGTGTTGGGATCGGCTACATTAGCTGCCCTCCACTTAGCTTGCTCGTCCAGAGCAAAATAGTAATAGCTCATGGCCTCGGGGACAAGCAGGGAGAGCTCTCTGGACCCCAAGAAAGCTCTCCTGGCCTCCTCTCTAGCCAGTTGAACTAACTTGAGGCCCTCTTCGGAGCCTAGAAATTCCATCCTCCACTCTGCCTTGGCTTTGATCAAGGCCTCATCTGCCAGACTGCGAGCCTCAGCCAGGGCTTCATCCCTTGCTTCAGCACGAGCGGTCTCAATCATCTTCGCATGTGCCTTGCTCATCTCGGCAGTTTCGGCCTTTGCTTTCTTGAGCTTCTCCCTTAGCTCTCCTAGCTCTTCCTCTTGCCTCTTCAGCTTCACGCCTCTCTCCTTAGCAAGAGTCCTGATGAGCTCCATTTTCACAACAAGCTCCTTGTTCTCCTTAACCACATCAAATTGGATCAGCGATCTGGTGATGCGAGAGGCCAGGAGAGCCTTTTTGGAGGAAGCCTAATCTATAAAGGCAAATATAAATTAGCATAAAAGCAAATGATATGCCATGGGTATGAAAAACGATAAATTTACCTGTGCTTCGTCCTGGCACTAGGACTCCAGTAACTGACGGTCTGTCATTTTTTCCAAGTCTGGTTGGTCCGATGGCAGCATTTGTCGGAGCATGTATTGGACGGCAGTCTCCCCCGAGCAATTGGCGATTGAATTAATCGGAGGTGGACCGCTGCGACTAATGGGGGGAGGGGCAACGTGAGGTGAGGAGGAGACGATGAGAGCACGGTTGATGGAGGTTGTGCGCGGCCTCTTAGAAAGAGGAAGTGTATCTTCCTCCGAGTCGGAAAAAGAGGGCCTGGTAAGAGCAGGTCGAGGAGGCAGTTGGGCAGGATTAGAGCTGATTTCTGGAAGGGAATCTGGGGCGGGTTTAGAAGAAGAAGTCCCCACTCCATGCTCGGCAGTTCTGGAGGTTCCGCTCGCTCTCCTCTTGGCCACCTCAATCATTTCGCGCATCATCTTGGCTGAAAGCATAAGAAAAGGGGGTTAAGAGTAAAATAAACAAGCAAAACAAACCTAGAAGGAGAGAAACTATACCGATTTCTTTGGTTAAGGGGGCTGTTTCTGACCAATCGTTAAAAAAATCCAAGACAAAGGGAAGGAGAAGGTCAGTCACATGGAGAGTATTCTCATTTAAAGTAGAAATAATCTTTTTTATACGGACATACCTGTTGGTGGAGGACAGAGGGGGATACAAAGGTAATCCTTCGATGGGCTTTGGATTAAAACCCCAGTCCTCACTACAATAAACAAATAGAGAATTTTTTCCTCTAATCCTTGTTGGAAGTAGGGAGTTTAAACAAAAAGTGAACTCTAGGTCGGGCTGTCAAATAAAAACAACCTGGAAAAGAGCTCTTCAATTGGAAGAGATGGAAGAAGGTGTGAGCAGAAGGGTCTAGACCAGCATAACCCATGGCTAGACTGTAACAGACCATGATGCGAAAGGAATTAGGGGTAAATTGAAAAATGGGTATCTGGTATATTTTGGCTATTTCCAGCATTAAAGGGTGTACGGGACGGCGTAGACCTGCCTGAAACTGGTCTTGGTAAAAGGTTAACCATCCGACCGGCGATTGACAGGCTAATATACCCGCCGGAGGGCAATTAATGTCATAAGGGATCGGAGATTTTATGTCTATGACGAATTTCCTCCACCGTCCTTTTACTCAGGATGGAGGTGATATTGGGGAGGTCGGCGGTGGCCGGGGGATATTCCAGGCCGCCAGAGGAAGAGGAGATGGCAGCCACCGCCGCGGCTGCCGAAGAAGAAAGGGATAAAGAATTGGAGTCCACCGTGGGGGCGCTAGATGGGGTAGGAGAAGAAGCTCTCGCCATCACAGGAGGATCCGATAGTGAAGAGGAACACAGTACCACCGCCGTCGGAGTAGCGAATGGCGGAGAAGTGTTAGTAAAAGATTAGGGGTTAAGAGAGGTACCTCAGTTTTAGAAGACGACGCCATTTTAGGAAAATTAAAAAGAGATTAGGGATTAAGAGAGGTACCTGGTTTGTAAAAGATTGAAGGAAAGATCAAACTGAGAAATTTGAATCAGAGAGGATCGCCGGAAAATTCCAAGAGAAAAGGAAAAGGAGGCTTGAAATATTTTGAGAAGTGAGAAATGCAAGGTGAGAATTCAGCGGGAATAAAAGGAAATAAGATAAATTCGAAAAGCGGAAATCGATAAAGGCAAGATTTGATGGGATCCTCGCATTTAATGTTGGCAGAGGAACAGTACTCTAGGCGGTGAGCTGGAGCGTCAACCATCCTAGAGTAGGGCTAACGTGGCAGTACTTGGGAAAGCGTGAGAATATGGTAACTGCTTTGGGAAACGAACCGACACCACTAGCGCTAATAATTAGGCCTGGTTGTCAGGCGGATCTCTTGGGATCCGTGCAAAGTATGAGGAGTAAAAAACATGTGGGACCTTATTTATTGAGGAGACCCCGGGGATATAACAGCTCTACCCCAATACCTGTAGGGGGGAGGAGTTGATGGGGCAATAGATGGGTCAAACCTGATTTGGGGTAGACCTGATCTAAAGATCTGAAATAACGGGAATAAAAAGGACACAATAAGACCAGCTTGGCCTGAACGAAGGTCTGGCTAGGCCTCTTGGGAAAACAGTACACCAGGAAAAGATGAGTACAGCTCTTGATCTCTCCTGAGCTGATAAAAGCGCTCTACCAGAAAAGACTTGACTAGAGTCAAGCCCGGTATTGATACTGAGGTAACACAGAGTAAAGAGAAAAGGAAGACCTGGAATGGGGAAGACCTATTTTTCGGATCCCCGAATAGAGAGACAAGTGGGACCACTTGTCAGAACTGGTTGCGTAACGGCCCGTGATTGGCATCACGTGCTCCTGAGATCCCGACTGGGGTCCCCACTAGGAGAAATTATAAGTATCTCACCCCCAAGGCTGAGAGAGGTATGTCATTCTTTGTGCATTCCTTCTTTGCTTTCTAAGAGAAAACTCATACGCTTTACTGACTTAAGCATCAGAGAGGTTTCCACCGAAAAACCACCGGTGGTCCTTTCTAACGTGTTTCTGTGCGCAAGTCAAGAAGGTGTTCCAGGTTTCAGGCGTTGTTCTGGACGTCGGTCATATTTTGGGTCGAAACAACAGTAAATAGATACTTCAATGGATTTTTACGATGATCCAGAGCTCAGATCGTCAATCCAAAGGTGCCGTTGTAAACTTTAAAGGACTAGCTATCTGCATTGTATTTAGTAATGATCTAATGGTTTGATTCTCATCACAATTCCGACAAAATTTTGCGGTTATAAATGGTGGTGCTTGGTTTCTCAAGGCAAAGGAAAATAATGAGAAAAAAGAAAAAAGAAGAAAAATGAAGAGAAATGGATTTGATCCTTATCAACTTAGAAATGTATGATCTTTTCATTACAACCCAACATGTGGTTCACTTAAATGAGTGAAATTGCATGGGCTCAAGTTTGTGGGCTTTAGATGTAGGCTCAATTAACTGACATCACCCTAGAGGTTTGGGTCGGCTTATTGATGTGGGTTCAGAGATTTGAGCTTAAAAAGTATGTGTTAAAAATATTTTGGGTCTATTTTAACATACTAAGTAAAAATTAAAATGTATAACGTGTATCATACTCCCGTACGAAAGAAATTAGATAAGAATAAAAAGTTCATAATGTCTATAATATATTAGATTTGAAAGGTATTGTATAATAAAAACATAATAACATAAAGAGTAATCAAATTTATTTAAATAATTATAGGGTCAAATAGACGGTGCTTGACAATTATCACCGACTATAATCTTATTGACTTGTCTCGTGTAATATTGGTATGTATGTGATTAGTATGCATTTGTCTTGATTTTTATGTATACTTATGTAGTGTTTTAGTTAGATTTGTTATTAATTTTGGTATAGGTTGGATAGACTGAGCATATTTTCATATTTATGTATCTCCGGCTTATTTTACTGTGTTTTGATCGTAATTGTTGCAATTGGGTGATTATTCTTTTCCCCATATAGTTAAGTAGCTGAGGAAGCTCAGTACTGAAAAGATGAAGCTTGCAAACCGTTGCGAGAATCGAGAGACGAGAACGAGCAAATCGACAAAAAAGTAGCATATTTACCTACTTAACGTTAGCTCTACCGCTAAGCTACCGTTAACCCCTAGCGGTTCCACCACTGCTATTTCTACCGCTAAGGGATTTTAGATTGTTGTCTGAAGGATTTAGCGGTAGGCTTAACGTTAGCCCTTACCGTTAGCGCTACCGTTAAGTGCGGACAGAGACTTCTAAAGACAGGTTAAAGGTAGCCTTACCGTTAAGCTACCATTAACGGGGCCAGAAATGTGATTTTTAAGGGGACTCTCATTCTATATTTTGGGTAACCTATATATATCCTTCCATACTTCAACAAGACAGAGTTACTTTGAAGATTTCAAGACGCAGAGAGGGCTCAGTTCCTTCCTCCATAACATCGATTCAAGATCAAGAGAGAAGATTGAAGATCACAAGTTCTAAAGCTCCATTCCTTCGCTTTGTGATTTGTTCTTCGATTGAGATCGCCTTCCTTTCTTCGGATTCGCTGGAGAATTACTGCTTTCTAGATATTAATAAGGACTTTAAACTTTTTAATTGCTTTATAGGTTAGTTTTTAGTTAATTATTAATTTTTGATATTTTGTTCTTTCTTTTTGGATTTTGAACTATTTTTTGCTTGAGTACTTTGGATTTAGTAGATAATATAGATCATAATATTTTCCCTTTAAATTTGGTTTCGTTTATTTATGTTTGGTAATTATAGTAGTAATTTTGTTCATGATCTTTATTTGTTCTTCTATTTCTAAAACCCTAGTTATAGTTGTTTAGTTTATTTAGCTTTTTAACTCTATTTTATTAATTAGTATAGCTTAATTAATTAGTTTTCACCAATTGTTCTTCATTTTCAATTTGTAGTCTATAGAATCACAAACCTCAAAAATACTTGTTCTTGTGTGATATTGTGACTAAACAAACATCTAAAATTATGATTGTCAGTTCCTCGAGATTCGACTCAGTTTAAACTTACCAACCTACAAGCGAACTCGTACTCTTGCGAACAAACTTTAAAGCTTTGACAAACTTATTTTTAAAAGTAGGTACAGAAAGTTTGAATAAAAATTTTGGCGCCGTTGCCGGGGATCGAACCCGGGTCACCCGCGTGACAGTCGGGAATCAAATATTTTGGCGTCGTTGTCGGGGAACCGACAAAGGTTTTCAAGATGTTTGTTTGTATCACTTTTTGCTTATCCGTCTAGTTGTATAATTGAACTTGGTCAAGTTTCTTCAGTTCGATAAGTTGATGTATTGTTGAGTGCATGCAGGGTAGATGATCACTTAAACCAGAGCTTACACCATTAATTGACAACATTTATCGATCGAATCGAGCAAGTCCCAAACCTATTTCCTTTCCTACCAGTAATTCTTCCGACACAACTCATATAGTGTGCAACGAGATTCCAGCAGCAATGTTGAGACACGGGAAATATGTTCATTTTGAGAACACATGTGTTGTACAATCAATAGGATACCGACGTAGGGGAGATTACGGTAGTGAGACACTTCATATCAGGAATCGAGAACATTCCAGAACTTATTAGGCAGACCGTCAGCTGAGCATGGAGAACAAAGGTTGGGAACACAGAGATAGAGAGAGGGATGATCGTCGTGACGAACGTGATGAAGATTACGAAAGATTTACAATAGAATATAGATGTGTGAATGAGTGTTTAAACGAAGAGAACCACCGTTACGAAAGGAGTAATTTTGATGAGAGGTATGTGCACGAAGAAGATTATGAGAGATCTCATGACAGAGATAGAATTCCACGACGCGTATGAGAGCCTTGTCAGCGTGATTTGGCATGCCCACAGGTTGGACCTTACAGTTGTGCTATCATGTTGGGACGGGCAACCAGAGATTTTGAGTTAAAATCGAACTTCGCTAATCAGCTTCCAACTTTTCATGGTCATGCTCATGAAGACCCGTTGGACTTTATACGGGAGTTTTATGACGTAGTTAGTAGAATTCCGCCCATGGACTTAGTCTCGAAGAGTTGCAAATGAGATTTTTCCCGAGCAGCCTTAAAGATAAAGCTAAGTCTTGGCTTCTCTCTCTAGAGTCGAGATCACTGACATAATGGGATATGGTTTATGAGAAATTCGGGAACTAGTATTATTCAGCCCAGATGACGGGGCATCTTAGGAGGGAAATCGCTAGTTTTGATCAGCACGATGGTGAGTTATTCCACGAAGCATGGAAGCTCTATAAGGCACTTTTGAAAGTGTGCCCACATCACAACAATTCCCCTACTATGGTGAATCATTATTTCTATGAAGGGTTGTCACCGATATGCAAGAGACAGGTTGAGACGACGTCTGAAGGTGATTTGGGGGATTTGACTGCTCCAGAAGCCAAGAGGGTGTTAGTGAAGATGAGCAAAAAATCCAGGCAAACAAATTCTCGGCCTCGAAAAGTTAAGGTCAATGAAGTCTTTGTAACTCAAAAGGAAGATGACAAGAGGTTCGAGGAAATGTCCAAAGAGATAGCAGCACTAAAAGCCGAGCTAGCGATTCAGGCTTCTTCGAAAAAGGTCATTGAAGTATGTGGTAGTTACGGAGCACTAGGGCATCTGGTGAATGTATGCCCAGTGACGTTTGACGAAGATCCACAGGAGGAAGTTAACTCCATTCAGAATTATCACGGCCACCCTCCTAATTCTGGGCAGAAATTTACAAAGGACTTTAACCCCTGCTCAAACACGTACAATCCAGGATGGCGTGATCACCCGAATTTCAAGTTTGGTCCTGGGAGCCCAAATCAGGTGCCAATGCCTCCACAAATTGACCCACAGTACCTGCCCACACCCCAACCAAACAAATATCCTACGAAGGGGAAAGGACCTACTCTAGTTAAACCAGACGATCAATTATTTGTGTGGCAGCAAAATTAAGTAGCTGAAACCATTCGTAATCGAGATGAACTTGTGCAATTGACTGTGCAGGTAAATGACCTTTCTAAGACTGTGAAGAATATTGAGCCGATGATGGGTCAAATGGCGGCTTCTAACTTCCAAGTCAACCAGCGCAGGCCTTAGTTGTTCATGTCCTTCGAAATGGGAAGAAGATTGATAATGGTGTAGTCGAGCAAGAGGAGGAAGAAAAAGGTGACCACATTTCCAATGCTGGTTCCATAGAAAGAATGCGCAACCAAACCGGTGGATGATTAGTATGTGTTTGTCTTGATTTTATATATATTTAGGTAGTATTTAGTTAGATTTGTTATTAATTTCGGTATAAGTTGGATAGATTGAGCATATTTTCATATTTATGTATCTCCAAATTATTTTACCGTGTTTTGATCATAATTATTGCAATTGGGTTATTATTCCTTTTATTTTCTTTTTCCCCATACAACTAAGAAGCCGAAAAAGCTCAGTACTGAAAATATGAAGCTTGCAAACCGTTGCGAGAACTGAGAGACGAGAACGAGCAAATCAGCAAAAAAGTAGATTATTTACCTACTTAGCGGGATTTTGAAGTGTTTTGGTCTTCAGATGAATGAGTGTGGGATTGCGAGTGGAGTTTTAACAAAATTGAGGTTCAATTTGATGTGTTACCGCTAACACTGGATCAGTTGTCCATACCGGGTTACACAGTGCCAGCGCAGATTCGGGAATTTAGCGACCTAGGCCCAGAAAAGGTTGTCGTCCTAGCTTTTTATCTTTAAAAAGGTCCACGCGACAGCAGCCAAAGGAGATAGAGCAGCCTGGGCGAGAAGACGGGACCGATTGGAACGAGATTCACCTCTCGTACCTCTTGGGGTTGACAACCCAAGAGTATTCTTTATTTCTTTAGTTTTATTTTTATTTCCCGATTCAAACTCTATTATTCCAGACTTTAGTAGACTTTAGATTGTTAATCATTCGAACGATGATCTTCTCCTTTTCTAATTAGTAAGTTTTCAATTTCATTTGCTTTGTTAGTTTAATATACTGATTGCTTAGATTATGAACTTTTATTGAATTTGTGATGTTCTTCATTCATATTCGTAGTTGTGTTCCTTTTGTTTCTCATACTTTTATATTATATGATTGTTAGAGTTCTTATTATAATACTTATTTCTCTTAAAGCTTAGTTTCCATGGTTGCTTAACTTCGATCTTTTTATCTTTAATGCCTGAAATTGTTCAGAACCATCAAATGGGATTCTAGGATGTTTAATCTATAAGTTGGGATTGACAAACCCAACTCATAGACTAAGAGTTCGATGAAATACCAATTAACCGTGGAGACGATTCTAGAGCCCTAGACCCCTGTTTTATTAATCTTTTAAAAGTTTTTGATTTCATTGCTCGTAGTTTAAATCATCGTCATAGTTATTAAAACTCTCAGACAAAAATTCAACCGCATGTTTAGATTAGCTTTTCGTTATTTTCTCGTTCGTGAAATCAAACGCATAAATTACCTCAGATTAGTATTCCTAGAGAGATTCGAATCGAGTCAACTTTCCACTTACAACCGCTCCATTGTCTTACGGTCGAACTTTTTATTTTAATAAAAAGTAAGTGTTAAAAAGTTCGATTCAAAATTTTGGCACCGTTGCTGGGGAAGGCTAAAGGTTGTGATTTTTATGTTTGCTCTTCGTGATCTTTGTTCGTGTTTTTATTTGTTTTGTTTATGTTCAGTATTCGTTTGTGATTTTTCTTTTTTTTTGTTTGATATTATTATTTTCCTCCAGTGCATTTAATTTCGTGTGTTGAGTGCTGTGTATTCAAGGTACCTCGATGACCAAGACCTGAGATTCAACAATCCATTTTGAAAAGAAAAAAAAGAGAGAGAAAATGTATGACCCGTATGATAAACTGTACGATTGGCATGCCTTTCGACTGGACATTCTAATTAGCTCAAGATACGGGACTACGATTCTGATGAATTCTACTTAGAGCAACTCCAAGTTTTTCATGGGCTTCCGAGTGAGGATCCGCTGAAGTTCATTCGGGAGTATGAGGCCATCACCCGGACTTTACCTCTTCTCGGCCTTACGAGGGATCAAGTGAAGATGCGACTCTTCTTTTTCACACTAAAGGATCGTGCAAGAAAATGGTTGGTAAATTTGGATCCCGATTCCTTGAAAACGTGGGAGGAAGTGTACGATTGGTTCATGATGACGTTCTACTCACCTGAATGGGCCCCATATTAAAATTCATACAATTCGAGACACAACGATCTATATGCTTCACCCGATCACTTTAATCCTAGTTTTGACCCTCACGACTCACCACATAATCCCTATCAATATTCAATGAAAATTCTTATAATTTGGGTCTCGAACCTTCATACTCTCCCTTTGCCTCACATTTTTACTACTCGGGATATGACTGGTATGATCCACCCGATTCTGATTCTTCCTATTTGAGCTACGGCTCTTATGACCCTCCCGACTCAATTACCTATTATCTGAGCTATGAAGAATACACCCCACCAAATAACTATCCTACGAAGAGGCAAGAACCTACTCCAGTAAAACAACATGATCGGTTATTGGTGTGGCAGCAAAATTAAGTAGCTGAGACCATTCGTCACAGGGACGAAATTGCGCAATTGACTGTGCAGGTAAATGACCTTTATAAGACTATGAAGAATATGGAGATGATGATAGGTCAAATGACATCTTCTATAGCAAAAATGTTGAACGAGAAGGCAAAGTTTTGGTGAAGGTTTTATAGGAGGGTGAGATTATTGAGTCTCACTTCGTTCCGCCCAATGCAGTGTTGGAACTTAACTTTGAAGTGGTGGAAGAGATAGTTGAGGAGGAGCCCGATCGCCCTCTTTTAAGCCCAAATATGGAATTTGTGTTTTTTAAAGTGTTGAGGTGATGATCGAAGAAACAAAGGAGCTTGGATTGGTTGAGGGTTGTTTTGTTCCGTTCAAATTTCAATCTATTTGTGGTGATCGACTACTCGCATTTTCAGCCTCCGAAGCTAGTTGCAATCCCCATATCTCTCATCCTAGAATCTGCTTGTCGTGCCCGCCTTGGTGATTATCATCGCCTGTTATTACTCCTGGAGAACACTAAGGCGTGGCACGACCGTCACTTATATTTGGATCCTGGATAGCATCGCTCGTATAAATCATCAAGCTTTTGACGTTAAACAAGCACTTCTTGGGAGGCAACCAGAGCTTTTCGTATCCTTTTGAGATTTTTGTATTTTTTTTCTCTCTAACATTTCTTTGTTTTTCTGTTTTGCTTTGTTTTCCCTTCCTGATAATAAAATTTGGAGGAATTCTCACTGGAGAATGTTGATCAAATCAAGCAAAAAATGAGGTGCAGAGAAGCAACCATCGATCGACGGCCAGTGTCGACGCGTCGTCGACGCCACTGCGCTGCTGGCATCGATCGACCAGACCATTGACGACCGTTCAACATTGTCTCTGTCCCCATCGACTCTACGCTCCATAGATCGGCACTCATGATTCGACAAGCTCTCTGTACCCGTCGACTCGATGCCCTATAGATCGACGTTCATGATTAGACGAAGCTCTTTGTCCCCGTCGACACACGCCCATTGATCGACACTTATTTCGACAAAGCTCTCTGTCTCCATCGATGCTCCTCGTCGATCGACGCCAATTGTCAACATAGCTCTTTGTCCCCGTCGATCTACCCCTCGTGGATTGATGGCCATCGATGCCAACCCTTATTCGGCCCGTTTGCTGACTTTAATTCAAGGGTCGTGGTTTTTGAGAGTGGTCTTGGATGAGATTCTTTTGGACACCACCTTGATAAGGTAAATTTTGCTAAGATGTGAAATTTTGTTTAATTCCTTTTAAGAGTTATGTTTTGATTAGGTGTGTTTTGCAGAATCCTACCTTATTTAGGTTAAGAAAAATCTAGGACTCATTTTCTCCAGCCCTGAAATCTTATATAAACCCTCCATGAGTACGTTATTCTTCATGAAATCTTCAAGCCCTTGCCACGCTTTGATTGTTTCCCAACCACCAAGTTCTGTTATAAGCCTTGTGGACGAAGATGGAGCATGGAATGGTGAGAAGAGAAGAACATGAAGAGGCATTGGACGCACTCAATAGTCAATTTTATGAGGCTAGAACGACAATTTGGGATTTAACTTTTGATAACCACGAGCTTATGCTTAATGAAGCGGCACATATTTTTATTATTGACAAGATGAAGGGATATTTGGCGAAAGCTAATAATAGGATTGATGAGCTTACTCTGGAAGTCAAGAGGCTTAACGATTCACTTTATGGACCTAAATCACCCTTGAGCCCTAGTTCCGTGAATTCTTTTGATGTTTAGTGTAGCTCGTTCCAATTAGTTATTTTAACTCTTTATTTATTTTGACTTTGGAGTTGTTTATTTTAATTATGTAAAATCCAATATATATATATGTATGTATATATATATATATAATATAATAAAAAAAATTATTAGTTAGTTTGTTCTTTTATTGTTTGCTTGTTTTTTTTCGTAGTTTGTTAATCAAGACAATCTAAATCACGCTATTCAAGACGATGGATGATTGCACAGTTCTATTTGGAGCAGCTTGACTATTTAGTCTTCAGAGATGTTTTTCTTACTCCTTTCTTCTTTTAATTTCATTTTTATATATACGTATGGCAATTCAGAGATTGCCGAATTTTTAGGGAGGGGGAGGGTAGTTAAGTAGTGATTTGTATTTTATAATTGTGCAATTTGAATTCGTAGTTTTGTAATAGCTAGTATTTGAACGTGATTGATTGTTATTTCTGCGCTTATTTGTGTTTGTCTGGTTTATCCTGTCAAAGTTGACTATGTGTGATTTGATGTTCTTGTCTTTGAGCGTGTATAAGTGCATAAAGTTTTTCAAAATTATTATTTATATATATTTTGATTCATTGCTCATAGTTTAAATCATCGTCTTAGTTATTAAAACTCTCAAACCACAATTCAACCACGTGTTTAGATTAGCTTTTCGTTAATTTTCTTGTTCGTAAAATCAAACGCAGAAATTACCTCCGATTAGTCTTCCTCGAGAGATTCGACTCAAGTCAACTTTCCACTTACAATTGCTTTGTTCTCTTGTGGATGAACTTTTTATTTTAATAAAAAAATTAAGTGTTAAAAAGTTCAATTCAGTGGACCAGATGCATAAGTCACTGAATCGCTATATCCCGGGATCCATTAAGGGGACAATCCTAAACCAAGCCCCTACTCAAACACTAATTAACGATCCCAGTCAGTCCTCAAAATTGCATCCAGCACAAAAAACGACCACGATTCGCGATCCAATTCCTTTTCCAAGTCGCCTATGTCGGGCCAAAGAAATTAAGAAATTCATGGAGCTTTATAATTTGCTGAAGAGTGTGAATGTTAACCTTCCTCTTTTGGATGTGATTAAGACGATGCCAGCATGTGTGAAGTTTTTCAACAAGCTTGCTTTGAGAGATAGGCATTTGGCGGCAAACTAGCAAGTGGAGTTGACAAAAGAGGTTAGTGCGATTTGCAAGAAGTCGTTGCCTCCAAAGGAAAAAGATCCCGGGAGTTTCTACATCATTATTTCGCTCGAGAATGGGCAGACAGCTTGAGAAATACTTGATCTTGGCGCCGGCATTAATTTGATGTCATACTCTCTCTATAGGCAATTTGATCTTGGGACCATGAAGGCGACCACCATTCGAATCCAATTGGTAGACCGACTTGTTTGGAAAAACCCTCTGGGATAAAAACCACAACAAAGGAAAAGAGTACAACGTATGAATTTATTTCACAACAATATCATTGTTTTAAGTCATTGCATGTATTAGTAATATAATCAAAACCTCTTTAGGAATGTTAATATCATTCCTCATCAAGCCCACATATTACTTTTTTCATTATAAATGGCATATATACATCAACACCGATATTTTTCGATAAATTTCAATATCCTCATTATCAATAATCATTCGTAGCGCTATTCTTTTATTGTGTGTCAACACTTCTTAATTTCGTATCATTCCCCCATAACAACATAATTTATGTTTGGAAAAATATCAACGCGTACGGCATTGTTTGATTTATCGAAGCATATATAGTTGGTATATAAGATCATTATCAATCTTTATTATATCTTTTAACTTTCAAGTTCTTACTTCGATTGTAAGGATATAACATTATGCATTTCATAATTATATTCAACTATCAATACTCCATACAACTGCCATGACATTAATTATATATATATATATATATATATATATATAAAGCATTTAGTTTCAACAAGGGAGATCATATTACTTTGCACTTTGTTCTCGATATTGATAATGAACTGGAGGACTTTTAATAGTTTATCAATCGTTATCCCACTGGTACGCACATATCCAATCATTCCATGATCTATTCAAGTTATTGGGATATCTTAATAGCTTTATCATTTGATTTGGAAACAATGCTCATACTGAGAACAAGTCACCTCGTAAGCTTCCAGTACGAGTCATATACTCTTGTGACTATCTAGTAGATCCATAAAACCTAGTAGCACACATGGAGGGAGAGTGGTCCCATATATATATATATATATATATATATATATATATATCATCCCCGTACATTCCAGAATTATTAGGGATTCATTTTAATTTTTCTAGTAATAAATTCCCATTGATCGAGAACTGTTAACGAAGAATTCATCTATTTCTTCAAATGAAATATCAATTTTAACAATTCTATATTAGTTACACCGATATGATCCAGTTATGTAAATTGATATTATTGAACACTTATACGTGGAAGATTCTTATATTTATTATGAAAACTAGTAATGTTTAGCATGAGGTATTTATTTCGGCATAGAGATAATTTGCCAACATATCACATCATCTTTCGATGATATTACAATTAAATCGTTGTTTAGATATAGCATTCAAACACAGTAGTATAGAATGTGTGCTTCATAGTACTGTTTACTATTCAAATGTAATGGCGAATTTCATATGCTTCATACCAGTCTATAAATCATCGAGATAATACAAAAATTCAAATCACCAAAGGTCCAAATTTCTTAATGTGTTCCATGCTCTTAACTCTTCGTAAATACTACCCATATCTTCGAAAAGAATTTATTAATATCGACTCAAAAGATTGAGAATGATAATGGTTTATGACATCCCATAAGGTATTCGATTTTTAATCGAATCACAAGTTCAATTATCTAGTGAATTTCCAAACTCATTTAAGTATATACCAGGTAGAAGTAATTTTGCAAAAAACGCAGAGCGAAATGATTAGGTGGATGCAATAAATGTGCTTGATTGAATTGTGACACACGATGCAAATCAGTGGGGTTCGTTTCCAAAAATTGAGAAGATAAAATACCATTGATCAAGGATGGTTTGACTAAGGAGTCTTTGGATCATAATATCTAACAGATTCTTGAGACACATCGATACGTGCATCGTGAGCTTATGGCTTTGTGGGTTCAATTCAAATATGAACAAGAACGATATAGTCTCAAAAAACTTATTTCAAAAGATCCCATTTGTAAATCTAGTTTACCACAATTGGTATAAGGTAAATAGTAAAATAATATAAAGTAATGTATTTTTTTTATTTTGTAAAGACCAATTTTTTTATTTGCTGACAGATAAGCGTTATTTCTTTAAATATGTAATATATTATCTGTCATTTTTCTTTTGTGACAGTCAAAAAGAAAATAGTGATATCATTTTTTAGTTCGTGAATATCTGTCACCATTGTCAAAAAGTAAATAGTGAAATCATTTATGATCTTATGAAATTTCTTCTTTAAATACGGGGTCACAAATCATAAAGATGTATCCTTCCCAAATATTTGAAACTTTAGTATAGAAAAAGATAGATGGAAGTTCCAGAATCGTCGCAAAGAGGTAAATATTTTTCTCATCCACTCAAAACTATATGTTCTTAGTGGATCTAAATAGATAGTCCATATTCTATATATAGATATGGCAATTCAACTTATGAGAGAATTAAGGAAGAAAAAGATTGATATACTATATGGAGGAACCAACTACATACTTTATAACAGTCTTACATCATCTGCGCATTACTGGGAATTAGATGTGAGTATCATACCTTTTCATAGAATTAAAAGCAACACTATCATGGGTCCAGCTGGTGATTTTATGATGTACATGGTGAACAACAACAATGATTTTACTGTCCCTCTAGGTGGTTGTGACACTTTGAATGAAATATTTAATGACGCGTCATGGCAAAGTGTAACTTTCATACCAAACCTATATGTTGGCTGAATATTTATAATTTTTTAAATGGCTTTCTCAATTTTCTAGATCATTGTGTAGATCATAATGTTATCTCTCATTCAGAGAGGGAAATACTTATATTTTGCCAATATAATTTCTGAGATACTTACAAAACTTCAAGCATATATTCTAGTCCAAGATTATGTGGAAGTTAAAACTTTTCAGCCACAGACTATATGTTTTAAGCGAAGAAGAAGCTTAGATCCTTTAGATCTCTCATTTTAAACTCTTATGATTAGTAAGGGGTGGCAGATTTACGGAGTTAAATACTCTCGAGATGCACCCCACCACCTATATGTTTCTATATTTCGATACCGAGTGTTTACTGCTTTTAAGCTAATTTCTATAACTTCACTTTGACTGTTGTGTACTTTTTCTAGAGTAATAATAACAACATTTTGCCTTTATGCAAATATAGGGGGTTTAGTGCTCCATGACTATAATATATGTGATGTATTCTTCTTCGAGATCCTTTTATTATCATGATAACGTGATCTCGTATGATTATATCAAGTCCTATATTTATTTTATCAACATGAAATTTATTGAGAAATTATTTTCTTAAATAATCTATTGGTAGCTTCTACTACCACTTGCTCAGTTTTCTCCATTAATATCCAATAAATGTGGAAAACGAATTTCATTTCTATTGACTGCTACTTCAAGAGTAGGACTCATATGTTTGTCTAATTATTTCTTTAGAATATGATTTGGCCAATCGTGTTGTATGATCCACCACATTAGCAGTATTGTAATAATTAAAGTGCATAGCAGAAATTAAATTGCGTAATCAATAACTACTTCTTCGGAAGGAAGATCTGCTTATTAGATAGTGTCGCCCATCACTTGGTATATTAAATGCATAAATATGTAAAACCATCCGTCTTGTGATAATTGAACTCATCACATAGGAGAATTGAAATATTTAAAGAACAAAATTAAAATCAACAAATAGTGGTTTAACCAACCACTTGGACATTATTACATTAAATAAAATGCATGAATTTAAATTACAAATATTTAACTGCTACTCTAGGAGCACGGTCGTCCATATTATACTGATTCATGACCAGGAATTATTAAACGGTCGAATTATCGATACACAGTTGAGATTCGGTCCAAACACTGAAGACACTTTGATTTCATGATTCGCAAGTTGTCCAATCATTTTCTCAAGATATGACCATCACCAACCGTCATCAGTCGCTAGCGATCGCCGGCGGCAGTGCCGCCTGGTCACCGCGAGATGACATTCATATCCCTTTATAAAATTATCATCGACTGGATGATTGTACGTCAAGCTATTGGCCACCATGATCACTGCCAGTCGCCGGCGACCGAGCCGCCTGGCCAACGCGTGGTGTCACATATACATTTTGTAGAGTATTAATATGCTAGAATAAATATCTACAAGTCCAAGTATCATCGTTCAATTCTTAATAATCAGGGTACCATTTTATAATTTAACTATTAAAACTTTGAAATATCATATTTTAAACGAGTCATTATTTTATATATCAATATTGGTTTCAAGATGAAGCTCTCTTTAAATTGAATACTATGGTGTCAAGAAAACTTAATTTCAACTTTATATAATCCTTATATCTAAAAAGAAATTGTAGTTTAATATTTAATATATTGAAATATTAAAATAAGTAATGATCACTTACCTCTCCTCTTTCTTTCCTTTTCTATTGTAAGCCATCCTTTTTATTCTTTTCAATTGCCCATTCAATGTATTTAATGAATCAAATTCATTCACCTCTTTCTATCTTCTCCCTTTCTTCTTCTTTTTTTTCATTCATTTTTTTTTTACACACGTGTTTTTCTGCGGACTATCAAGATTAATTTTTCAAATTTTTTGCAAACACTCCCTTATATCCCACAATATATATATATAATATATTATATTATATATATATATATATATATATTATAAAACATATGTAAAAACAAATCATAACTTTGAAATCTTGAAGTTGTGAATGATGAAGCGGTGAATCTCCCCGCTTACCTGGTGAGTCCTTGGCCGTTTTCCTGTCCCCGCCGAATCTCAAGTGCCTCTCCATTACTAATATGAAGCGTTTTTGCTTCTCCATTAAACCCCTAAAGATTTTCTGCTTTTCCATTGCCCTGTTTTCGAAAGCTTTGTTGTTTTTCCATTGTTATGCTCCAGAAACTATTTTGTTTCTTCATATTTTCACTTAAATCTCACATATTCTTGGATTTATAGTTAAACCCACTCTACTTTCTAAAAATCATATTTCATCATCATCATCATCATCATCAAATTCTGAAACCAAACAGGGTATTAACCAAATTAAGAAAGAAACCCTTAAATTTCTGAAAGATTAATAAGCTTCAGAAAAAATCAACAAAATGAGATAAAGGACCTTGATAATCCGAAATAATCACTGGAGACCTAACAAGAACCATATCTAGAAAAAGAGGTAAAGAGAAAGTGAGCTTATGATTTATTATTATTATTAATCTTTATTTTATTTATTTATTTTTGTACATATTCTTACAACAACTACACAAATATTTATTTTTCTTCTTTACTTTTACTCCCCATTTTCCTTGGGTATTCTTGTGTGTTCCATTTCGTGCATGTTGTTGATAATTCATTTCCCCCTTTTGCTGTAATTTAGATTTTAAGTTCATTTAACAGAAGTAGGTATCTGCTAAAATACTTGATTTTTTTTTTGTTTGTTTTTTTTCTCATAACTGCCTTTTTATTGACCTCATTTATACTTGGTGAAGCTAAATATTTTTTGAATGGGATAAAATTGAATGATTTTATCCCTAAATTTATGATACAAACTATATAGAGATACATTGTAAAGTGCATTTGCTGTTCTGTTTACCTTAGTGAAAAGAGGCTCTCTGGTGAAATAATTTTATTTCGAAAAATAAAATAAAACTTATTCCTACCACACAGATTTCATTTCCATGGCGTTCTACAAAGGTTAATTTGTAGACTTCGGCATTGCCATTAATGGACTACATTTGAGTTTGGATTGATAACTTCTGAAACTTTTTTTTTAACTTTAGTTATAATAGTGTTATACTATTGCTGCATGCA
>BMAC01000591.1:487638-544311 GCA_014905375.1 Phtheirospermum japonicum
TGCATGCAGCAATAGTATAACACTATTATAACTAAAGTTAAAAAAAAAGTTTCAGAAGTTATCAATCCAAACTCAAATGTAGTCCATTAATGGCAATGCCGAAGTCTACAAATTAACCTTTGTAGAACGCCATGGAAATGAAATCTGTGTGGTAGGAATAAGTTTTATTTTATTTTTCGAAATAAAATTATTTCACCAGAGAGCCTCTTTTCACTAAGGTAAACAGAACAGCAAATGCACTTTACAATGTATCTCTATATAGTTTGTATCATAAATTTAGGGATAAAATCATTCAATTTTATCCCATTCAAAAAATATTTAGCTTCACCAAGTATAAATGAGGTCAATAAAAAGGCAGTTATGAGAAAAAAAACAAACAAAAAAAAAATCAAGTATTTTAGCAGATACCTACTCTGTTAAATGAACTTAAAATCTAAATTACAGCAAAAGGGGGAAATGAATTATCAACAACATGCACGAAATGGAACACACAAGAATACCCAAGGAAAATGGGGAGTAAAAGTAAAGAAGAAAAATAAATATTTGTGGTAGTTGTTGTAAGAATATGTACAAAAATAAATAAATAAATAAAGATTAATAATAATAATAAATCATAAGCTCACTTTCTCTTTACCTCTTTTTCTAGATATGGTTCTTGTTAGGTCTCCAGTGATTATTCGGATTATCAAGGTCCTTTATCTCATTTTGTTGATTTTTTCTGAAGCTTATTAATCTTTCAGAAATTTAAGGGTTTCTTTCTTAATTTGGTTAATACCCTGTTTGGTTTCAGAATTTGATGATGATGATGATGATGATGAAATATGATTTTTAGAAAGTAGAGTGGGTTTAACTATAAATCCAAGAATATGTGAGATTTAAGTGAAAATATGAAGAAACAAAATAGTTTCTGGAGCATAACAATGGAAAAACAACAAAGCTTTCGAAAACAGGGCAATGGAAAAGCAGAAAATCTTTAGGGGTTTAATGGAGAAGCAAAAACGCTTCATATTAGTAATGGAGAGGCACTTGAGATTCGGCGGGGACAGGAAAACGGCCAAGGACTCACCAGGTAAGCGGGGAGATTCACCGCTTCATCATTCACAACTTCAAGATTTCAAAGTTATGATTTGTTTTTACATATGTTTTATAATATATATATATATATATATATAATATAATATATTATATATATATATTGAATATATCTATCTATATATCTATATATATATATATAATATCATAAAAATAGACTGGAAACTATTTGTAATTAGGCTTATCATCAGGTGATTTTTGTAATTTTGTCTAAAACCTAATACATTTTATTAATCATCAAAAATGAGGTAATGTGAATTTTCTACAAAGTTGGACAATTTCCTATATTTACAAAACTAAAATTTGGGTTTATACTATAATATATGAAAAAAATAATAAATTATTGTATAAATTACGATTTTTATTTTGTTAACTCAAAGTAAGCCCTTTCATTAATAATTTTTGTATTGTTGTTTTGCATGTAATTTTAGATTCCTAGGTGGACCCCACCGAGATCGATCAAACTCGCTCGGTTGAGGGAGTTTCTATTCATCCCCCTTTTACTTGATTTTCATTAAAATGCAATGAGGGCATTGCATGGTTTAAGTGTGGGGTGGGTAGGTGGTTAGGGTCCCAGTTTTTATCGAGCATGTTTTGTTGTTCATAACTCGAGCCTTGGCGAAGTGACGCATTGTTGACGAAGTGACGCTACGCGTTTATATGGTTGGGTCGATTTTTGTGTCGTTTGTGTCTTTATTACATTGTTGAACAACTCCACGTGCTTGGAAGTTTGAATAGTTTACTTGTCGGATTTTTGCATGTTTATGACCTCTTGTGTGAGGGGTTGAATTTTTGTGCTTCGTCCAAATCCGCATATATATATAATCAATATTATCTCATGAAAACTAGTGAGTAGCCTTGTGTGACTTATCGGCTTGCTTGCTTTTTTATGGAAATTGCATTGAGGAGGTTTGATTTTGCTCGTACAAGATTGAATTCGAAAATGACCTTGAGTCACATATATCACCCTTGTTCCGGCCATATCCATATACTTAAGCTACTTTAAAAGTCCGAAACGAGCCCCGTTGAGCCTATGTCTTGTTTCTTGTTAGCCGATATTGATTTTAGCTCTTGTATCTTCATGAATTGTGAGGTGAGAGGGTGTGTTGTTAGTTGACGAGAAATGTGAGGGAAATCAATTATGGGTTTCGATGTTTGAGTTGGTTATACAAAAAAATAAAAAGGAAAAAAAAGAATAATACTCCAACACAAATCACGAAAAGTGATAAAGCGTTCGTTCATATGAAAAGCCTAATTCAAAAAGGGCTAATTATAGTAAAAGGAAGCAAATTCATAAAGCTTCTAAGTGTTGTGAAATAAAAGTCGGAAAAGTGTGTGAGTATATGAAAGGGTTTTGAATGAGAGTTTGGTGAATTTGGAAAGGTGAAGCGATTATAAGCTTCGGGATTTAGAAATTAGGATTTTGTGTGTTATTGATCGCGTTTGATCGTGTGTTAGCCACTATATCCAAATGTTCCATACCTTACCAAAGACCCAACATTACAACTCATAATAAAGACCTCTTTCGATTCTTATTTGGTCATGTACTATGAGCAATTTTGTGCGTCCGATTTGTGAAATCTTGACGAGGTGCATGTATTGACCGACTTGAGCGTAAACACGTCCTATATACACTTGAGCGTATTGAGCGAACACCCTCAAAATTCCATTTGTGAGGAAGTCATCGATTTGCCTTGCATTTGAGAAAGAGTAATACGAACAATGCTTGACGATAGCGAGTCTATGTTGATACTAACCCCATATTAATCGGATAAGCACAATGATTTTTCTTCTTACACAATGATCATTGCATGTACATGCTCGATTCTTTTCGTTGTTCGAGGACAAACAAACCGATAAATGTAGGGTAGTTGTTTTGCATGTAATTGTTGTGTTTTTCCTAGTAGCTTTAGCTAGAGTTTAGCATTGTTTTTAGTCGTTTTGAGTCGTTTATTCTAGTTCTTAGGTCATTTTTTTTGTTATTGGCTTCTAGGCTTAAAGTGTATAAAGTGTGAAGATGTTTGAGCTATTTTTGGGTTTTTAAGTTGGAATTCTTGTTTTGTAGGTGGCTAAAAGGAATATATTCACTCGGCGGACGTTCTGGACAGGAAAACAAGAAATTCGAGTCGAAAGCATCCAGGATCGACTGAAAAGCTCCAAATCGACTAAAAGAGCTCTAAATCGACTGCCGGGCAGTAGCTTCCCCCGTTTTGGCAATGCCGTCTATAGACTGCTTCAATCTATAAACTGCTTTTCAGTCGATAGACTGCTTTTTAGTCGATAGACTGCTTTTCAGTCAATAAACTGGCAGTTGATATACTTCTTTGCATTCAATCGACCGCGACGCTGAGACATCGGGAATTTTGAGCGTTTTTTATGATTTTGCCAATACAAATAAATATATAAATCCTACACCTTGCACAAATGAATAGATAACTCCCCTCCCAACCCAAGCTAGGGTTTGGGATCAAATTACTCTCAAGCTCTTGAATATTTTCTCTTTTCTTAGGTTTTAGATTCAATTTCAAGCTTTGATGTATTTTCATTTCTAGATTTAGATTTAATTTCAAGCACCTCCTTGGGTTTGTAAGCCTAAGAAGAATCCAAATACTCCTTTGGAGTGTTACTTTTGATGCAATTACATTCAAGCTTTGTATCATTTCTTAATTCAAGTAAGTTTCCTTTCAATTTCATATTTTATGCTTTATTTCCATGCTTTGTTCTTCATTTCCATGTTTGTTCTTCATGTTATGCTTTTTGCCTTAGCACCTTGAWYTYTTGTTAGRTYTTAAGAATTGGATATGGAATCTAGATGAGTGACACATCTAGATCATAGATCAAGTCTTAGATCGTCTTGATTTTGAGTTGTTCTTGTGCTTTATTTGCAGTTTAATTTTCATGCATAGTTTTAGCTTAAATTCTAGATCTAGGCTTCGTTGCTTGTTATTTTCCGTAAAGTTTTAAACTTTCATGTCAATTTCCATTGCTCTTTCCATTCATGCTTTTGATTTTTGCTTATTTGCATTATTTAGGATTTTATGCATAGTTGTACCTTGTGCATGCATGCTTGTACTTGGTGAAACAATGCTTGTTTGTGCTTGTTTTCATTATTTGCTTTGAATTTTCTATTAAGGCATCCGACGAGGCATTCTACCCACTTGCAATTTCAATTCTTAGTTTAGTTTAGATAGGTTAATTGCTTTATTTTCATTTTCCTTTTATTTTCCAAGCTTGAAACACATTGATTCCTTCAATTGAATCAAACTCCGATAATACCAAGCCAAGAACCCCTTTTATATATTCATCACCACGAAAAACTACACTTCAATTGTAAATATGAAAAAAATCGAATATCATCTCTAATTTCAATGCACTAAATCAAGTGCAGATGGGACAGGAGCTCAAGCAAAAAGAGTAAAGATAACCTTGTAAGTTTATAATTCTTATATGAAAATCAAAATGTCCTCGAGTTGTTTGATTAGTAAACTTGTAAGTTTATACTGTGAGAAATGGGCAACGGTAACTGGGCTCACAATATGGTCGAAATATGCATATAACAGAATTAGCACCAATAAATCTAAAAGCTAGGAAAATGGAAACACTACATGGATTTTTTTTAATTTTTGGGCTTTATTCAAATAATCAATTACAGAAGACAAAAACTTGTGTGCACCCTCCTAACAGAGTAAATCCACTTAGGCAGGACACAAATTTTAGTTTTTCAGTTTTTCTTAGTAATGTTTTAGGGTTGTTTTTTAAGTACTTTTTTAGTTTAGGGTTTTTGCAGTTTTCTAGGATTTCTAGTTTTTGATGTTCTTAATATTTTTCAATTCATTCTTTTGGAGATCTTTTTTAGTTAGTTTAATTTCTTTAGTGTTTTTTATTCGTTTGGTATTTTTCAAAGATTTTTTGTTACGGAAAAGGAACATAATGGATTAAAGAAACAGGAATAACAAAGAGATTTCAAATGTTTAAAGTGTTGTTCTAGGATTTGTTAAATGATACGACGTCAAATATTCACGTCGTCAACATGGAGGTATTTATGTAGATTTTGGTAAGCGACATCATTTCTTAGAAAGTGCATTCCTTATTGGAGCTGGGCGAGCTGTTTTGAAGGGTAGCGACATGACATATGGGAGTGGCGAGATCTTATACAAGTTTGTGAACTCTTATACGAGGTGGCGAGCTCTTATGATATAAGTATTATTGTACCAGCTCGGTGCTGAGTGGTAGCTCGGCGTTGAGAACTGGGCCTCATGGTTTCTTGGCTCTCTTGGGCTAGTGCAAGCTATTTTGTGGGGTCCTGGCAGACTAAATCTATGGACAGTCTTATTAGACTATAGCTAATTCAGTAATTTAGAGAGAGTTCTCATATCTATGGAAACTTAGCATACAGGACGAATCCAAATTCTAAGTCGGTCGCTATTTTTTGTATTATAGTTTTTATAGGAGAGGAAAACCCTAGATTGGGAATACTTCTCTTATATATATAAAGAAGACTCAGGCTTCATTATTTTCTCTCTAAGTTGATTTCACATCCTACGTTCTTAAGCTCTCATATCTCGCTTTTGCAGATCTCGCATCTCTCTCACGCACTCTCTAACTTAAGCATCAGAGGGCTAACGTCGGGGTCGTTCACCGCCTTGGCTTGGGTTTTGTTTTGCAGGATCTATCAGGTCGCCAGGAGCTCCTTGGAAATATATCAGGTCGTTGCGCATATATCGAAGGTAGATAAGGTCTCTGACTTCATATTTAAGGTCAGTACACTCCATTCTTGAGGCACCAATCTTTTTGGTCGCATCAAGTGGCGCCGTCTGTAGGAAAGAGGGACATCGAGTCCTTAGCAAAAGGCGTTAGATTTTTCACAAACAAACCTTGAAAGGAATAGGTATTAAACCTCGAAACCTGATTTTTGATGGGGAAGCAAGTAAGACGAAAGAAGGAGACACAGGGAAAGAACAAACACCGCCTCTAGTGTGGAAACATACCAAACGATGACCACCCACCATCCTCACCACGGAACCAAAAGATGAAACAGCCAGAAGAAACTTAAGAAAAAGATTCCAGGAGTAGTCAAACAAATATCCATACACACAGAAACGAAGAAATGGAAGGAGCTGTCGAAAGACAAACCCTGCTATGTTGATAAGGGACTCTTCAAAAACTTGATGGGGTTAGTATCTCAAGATAAACAAGGGGAACTGGAGGATATTCTAGCAGGAAAGACAAGTACATATGATGGTGTAAAAGGAAAATATATTCGAAGAGATGAAGAATACACACCATAGAAATCAACCGCGGGCCAGAAAAGAAGCGGAGAATCGTCACCATGGAGGAAAAGTGACTAGTTACTTATAAGTTGGGGAAGACGATGATATCTGTTGGACTTCATATCATCATCAGATGATGACTATACTGAGGATCGGTTATGCATGGATGGAGGGTCGCGCGGTTAACTTTATAAACGGCGGACCCAATGGGGTGAAAGGGAATACGACGATCATGATGGGCGAATCAGGGTGATGGATCACGGCGAAAATCTTATAAACGCCGAATTCAAGAGGAAGAGGAGGACGACAGTGATAGTGAGGAACCATTCATGGATTATAATCCACAAATAAGATCTTACAAATGCCAAATTCGATGCTATGGATAGGATACGGATGACGAAGGGGGGCCAGGTAACCGGGCCTTTAGAGACATGAAGAAGGTATTACTATCTTTGCAAAGACAGGTCACCGGAACTAGACCTGACAAGTCTATAGGGCATCCTTTCTCATAAAAGATATTAAGAGCAGCACTACCTCGCGGGTACAAAGCATTAGAGTTTTAGTATGATGGGTTGTTCGACCTCACGCGGCATGTGAAGGGGTTAAAAAATGAGGCAGTACAAAGACAGTACACAGATACTGTAGCGTGTTGAGCTTTTTTATCCACATTAAGGGGAATAGCTTACCATTGGGAAAAATCACCAGCTTTCAAGTCATGAAGGCATCCTTTTTAAATCATTTTGCTAGTGCTAAGAGGCACACACAAACTGCGCAATCTCTCTTCGCAATGCTACAACGGCCAGGGGAAAGTCTGAAAGATTATGTCAGTCGATTTACTAGGGATACTCTAGGAGTACCAACAACCACCTATGAGATGAAGGCTGGAGCATTTCAGCAAGGGTTAAGAAGGGAAGATTTACATAAATCTCTGGTAAAACGACCTGCACGAACATATGAGGAGGTCTTGGATAGATGTGATAAATATAATTACAGGTGGAGAAAACTGAAGACGAATTTAGGTTACGTTTTGGGGTATAGGTCGCAGACTCAGAAAAGGTTATCCCTAAGAGGTCGGAGACCATGAGGGAACAAAGACGAGCTGTTTGAGGACTCTTGACCAGTGGCGCACGTAGAGGCGTGTCAACTAGAGCTGATATGAGAGAATGGAGAGAAGAAGATTTCACCCCCTTGATATATCCACAAGCGAAGGTGGTAGCAATCATGGAGCAGATACCCGATGATGTCAGATCGCCAGAGAGCTATATGCGCCCTCCCATTAACCCAAAATCTGAGTTCATTTGCAGGTTCCACAATAATTATGAATGCTCTACCAAAGCAGGACACCTGAAGGAGGTCATATACAGGGATAGAGAACCACGAGAACCAGCGCAGCCACTACCCCCACTACCTCCAGGAGGTCCACCTCCAAACCAGGCCGGGAGATTACCACAGCAAGGAGGTCAAAAAGGGAATGAACAAAGAAGGGCAGGAAGAATTGATAAAGGAAGGATTAACATGATTTCAGGAAGGCCCACGGATGGAGACACAAACAACGCACGAAAAAGACATGCTAAGCAAGCTCCCCCTGGGCCGTGTGAGGTTGTTGTCATTAATAGGAGACCTCCGACCTCGGGACCGGTAATTTCGCTTGGCCCTAACGAATGGCGCGACCTGCAGATGTAACATAACGATGCGCTGGTGATTGAAGCTGAGACAGAAGGATACAAGGTCGGAAGGGTGTTTGTAAACAATGGGAGTTCAGTCAATATCATATATCAGGAATGCCAAGATCAGATGAACCTGAAGGCTGAGGTACGACCAGTAAATATTCTGATTTATGCTTTCAGTGGTGCGCAAGTTATCACTGAAGGTGAGATGGCACTCCCTGTGGTTTTAGGAAAGGCTGAACTTAGAGTAGAGAAGGATCTGAAATTTTTAATCATCAAATGGAACTCGGTGTACAATGCAATATTGGGGCGACCTTCCCTCAACACATTCCAGACAATCACCTCTACTTACCACATGAGTATCAAATATTCGATGGGAGATAAGGTAGGGGAAGTTGTGTTAGAACAGCAGGTCGCCAGATCGTGCTATGAGATGACGGTTAGAAAGGGAATGAGTAAAAATAAGCGAGAAAAGATAAAATATATATAAGAAGGAATACTTAGCTCCAAAAACATGAGGGAGGAGGAGAATTATGTCCGTCTTTATGAAGAAAAGATATAATATCAGATGACGGTTAGAAGGAATTTAAAGACATTTTTGCCTTTGAGGACGGGGAGCTACCAGGAGTTTCCCCTGAGGTTGCACAACACCATTTGAATGTTGATCCAGAGGCGTGATCTATTCGACAAAAAAGGAGACACTTCGGGGCAGAACTAGATTAGGTGACCGAAGAGGAGGTACAGAAGTTAATAAAATCGGGGCACATCCGATTGATTCGATTCCCAGAATACCTGTCCAATGTTGTGATGGTGCCAAAACCTGGATAGAAGTGGAGAATGTGCGTAGGATTTCGCAATTTGAACAAGGCGTGCCCAAAAGATCATTACCCATTACCACGCATCAACCAATTGGTCGATTCAACTTCGGGCTATGAAATTTTAAGTATGATGGACGTATCACAAGGATACCATCAAATCCCATTTGCGAAGGAAGATCAGCCCAAGGTGAGCTTTGTCACCTCGACAGGTACTTATTGCTTTGTTTCTATGTCGTTTGGGTTAGAGAATGCAGGTGCGACCTATTAAAGGCTGGTGGATAAGATGTTCAAAGACTTTCTGGGGTCCACCATGGAGGTTTATGTGGACAATATGCTGGTGAAGAGAAAAAGGGCAGATTCACATGTTGAGGATTTACGAAAGGCCTTATACTATACTAAAGCAATACGACATGCGCTTTAATCCAAAGAAGTGTGCGATCAGGAAAGTTCTTAGGGTACATGGTGACAGAGCGAGGTATCAAAGTAAACTTGGAGAAAGTGCGAGCTGTTATGGAGATGGCACACCCTCGAATGGTACGTGACCTGCAGGTACTAACTGGTCGAATTACAGGTCTCAACTGTTTTATTTCAAGGTTGGTAGAAAAGTGCATGCCCTTCTTTAGAAAGCTCAGGAAAGGATCCAAGTTTGAATGGATGAAGGAGGTCGCATAAGCTTTTGATAAGCTTAAAGTGTACCTGGCAGAAGTACCATTGCTGACCAAACCAATGCCAGACGAGGACATAATTTTATATATATTTGTTGGGGAGGCTGCAGTAAGCTCAGTGCTCATTAGGAAGGATGCAAGCGTGCAAAAGACTAACTACTATATCAGCAGGATGATAAGAGGAGCCGAACTGAACTACTCAGAGCTGGAGAAACGTGGATTTGCACTGGTATATACAGAGAGGAAGCTTCGGCCTTATTTTTTAGGCCACAAGGTTAAGGTAAGCACCAACCTAGCTCTCAAACAAGTCTTAAGTAATCCCAACGTATCAAGAAGGCTGGTGAAATGGGCGGTGGAGCTCAGTTAATATGACGTGATATACGAGCCTAGAACGGTATCAAGGCACAAATGTTAGCAGATTTTTTAAAAGAGATGGTGCGCTCTGCCGAATAGAAGGAAGAACAGAAAACATGGCTACTGCATACAAATTGATCGAACATGGCATCAGGAGCCGGGCTAGGCATTTCTTTGATTAGTCCAGAGGGAGACAATCTCGATTTTGCGATCAATCTAGCATTTAAGGCCTCCAACAATGAAGCGGAGTATGAGGCACTACTACAGGGTATAAAGATGGCAAGCGGCCTAGGAGCGCGGAAAATTAAAGCTTAGACAGACTCACAGTTAGTAGCTCGCCAGTTTGATGGGTCTTTTGAGGCAAGGGAAGAACGCATGTAGGAATATTTGAAGAAGCTAAAGGAAGGAGTGGTGCAGTTTGAGGAGTTTAAACTAGAGCACTTACTGCGGGCTAATAACATTCGGGTGGATCAACTCACCAGGATGGCGAGAACATGTGGTACTTGTGACACAAGTAAAGTCAGGTTAATGGAGCTGAGTCACAGTAGTGTGGTCAAATGGAAATACGTTATGGAGATTGACGCAAAGGAAGATTGGCGAACACCAATTTGGGGGACCCTCGATAAAGTGATCGCGGGAGACACAATTATCAACTAAGGAAGCCAGGACGGCGGCACGTTTTTATTTTATGAACGAAGATCTATAGAAGAGGTCATGATTTGGACCATACTTGAAGTGTTTGGCGAAGGAGGAAGGGTTCGAGGTGCTGCGAGAAATACATGAAGGGTGCTGTGACGATCACGCGAAAAGCAAAGCGCTCGTGGGGATAACATTACTAGCTGGTTTCTTTTGGCCAGGGATGAAAAGTATGGCGGGCGAGATCGTTATGACCTGCCAAGAATCTCAGATGCACGCGCCTGTCATTCACGTGCCCACAGAGGATATGATGATTGTGAGCTCGCCTTGACCCTTTGCTCAGTGGGGGATTGATATTGTGGGGCCCTTTCCAAGAACACCCTGCAACAGATGTCACATATTGGTCACAGTAACTACTTCACAAAGTGGGTGGAGGCCAAGACTGTGATGAGCACTGGCGAGCAGGATATCATGGATTTTATCTTTAACAGTATTTTTTGCAGGTATGGCGTTCTGCGGGTGCTGGTCTCGGACAATGGAACCCAGTTTAATGGGCAGATGATTTATGAATGGTTCAAAACAATGGGGATGAACTTGCGATTTGCCTCTGTGGCACATCCTCAAGATAATGGACAAGTTGAAGTCACTAACCGTATTATCGTGCAGGGAATCAAATTAAGACTGGAAAAAACAGGGGGACTTTGGAATGAAGAGCTCGCATCCATCTTATGGGCTTATCGAATGACCCCGCAATCTACTATAGGCGAATCACCTTTCAACCTAGTCTACAGTATGGATGTTGTTATCCCGGCATAAATAGTTGGGGGATCACATCGGCTATCAACATTTAACGAAAAATAAAATGAACAACTGGCCAAAGAAACTTTCGAAACAATTGATGAGATACGCGACAAAGCCGCATCACGCATAGAGATATACAAGCAACGAATCCAGGCAGCCTTTAATAAAATAATAAAATGGAGATACTTACAGGTCAGTGATCTCGTCTAGAAGTAGGCTGATGATCTTTATACCACAAAGAAGTTGGATCTGAACTGGTTAGGACCATTCAAAGTTATTAAAGTGTTACAAGGGGGAGCATACGTACTCGGAGATGCAAAAGGAAAAGCTTTACCGAGGAGTTGGAATATTTGCCACTTGAAAAAGTATTATGCCTAGCTCTTCGGATGATGGTCTCTTACTTTTTATACGCTTATCTCTACTTTTTTTTATCATGGGCTGACACTTCTTTAGGTCGGCGATGGACTCATATCACTCTTGTTATATTTTTCACAAATTATGAGCTGACTTTCATACGCGATGAATAAAGGATGTCTTATGGCACTTTATGAATCTTTATGGTTTTATGGTTAAGTCCCGACGTTCTTATCAGGTCGGTAATGGGATTTATGGGCATGGTGATGGATGGTTTGTTTGAGAACATGTTTGATTTACATGTTTTCGCATATCCTTGGATATGTTTTATTTATATATTCTAGGATGTTTTGAGGGGAGGCATATTTGACTTACATGTTTCCTCTCAATTCTTATGTTTGAGTTATATCTTACTTATTTGGTCTAATATTCTTCATTTGGTCATATAGGAGTTATGTGATTTGTTTGGTCTTATGTGAGAACATGTTTGATTTAAAAGTTCTCACGTATTCTTAAATATGTTTGACTTACATATTTTAGGATGTTTGGAAGAGATGCATGTTTTATTTACATGTTTATCTTCAGGTACGAACATGTTTGGATTTTGCCATTCGGTGTCAAATGGCAAGGTTTCGTTATTATGGATGAAAAAGAATTTAGCTCTCCATTCATGCATATTAGATGATGGGCTCACTAAAAAGCATTTCTTGTGGCGTGAAAAAAGATAGAATGAACCTTTTTGGTTCTTTATTTGAGAACAAAAATGGAAAAACTTGGGTCAGGTTGTATGTTATGGTATGTATACAAAATCACGTACCCGACTAGAAATATAATGGAGTTAGGGGTCATTTAATTTAGGGGTATTTTATACTTATTTGATGTGGCGACCAAGAACCAGTGTGGGGGAAATCTGAATCCCGCTCTTAGAAGTTAGTCAAAAAGTGTGATGTGATTGTTAGGAGGACGGCTCGAGTCAGTCTGGGTGATATTGGGATAGACTGGTTTGGCAATCTGTGGGAGGTTAAGTGCTTTTTAAAATGCTTCAAGGTTACTCCAATCACGGAGCATCCAAGGGTTCTGCGCGGCTATTCTAGTAGCTCGCAGAAGAGGGGCAGGTCGGCGAGAGCCGACAGGGGTACCACGGTTACTGAGTTGGCAAGGAGTTGTTCGGGTTGTGAGGATGAAGGCTTTTCTGGTTGTGTTAAGGGTATGCCTTCAGGAATTTGTTCAGATAAGACTCTGGTCTAAGCCTCGAGTTCGGTCCAAGGGATGTCTCCCTCCAGTGCATCCGTTAGACCGGGTCAGGATGCAGGTTGAGGTCCAAGTATGTTTCTTCTTCTACTCTGGCGTTTGAGAGGAATTTTTATTGATTCAGTATCGGATGATACGTCTGGGGTTGGAGAATTAAGGTTTGGGGAGTCAGAGGTAGGTGGAGCTATATTCATTGTCAACCAATTATGGGGAGGGAAATAGACATACAAATTGTACTCAACAAAACAACAATTCACAAGAAAATGGAGTAATTATTATTAAGACAATGGATTAGGGGGACTTACTCATCATCTTGATTGGTGAATTTGGTGCAGATTGAGCTTGTCTGGCGATTTTTTGCAGAAACTTACAGGGAATTTGTGTAGAGAAAAAATGGCGTGATTTTTGCTCTGGTTTGTGTAATGAGGGTAAGTGAAGACGAATGAGTGTTTTGTGTGTTGGGCGGCGCAAAAGCTGAAAATACATAAAGGCTTTTCGATTGGCGGGAAAGTTGGTAAGGTTTTTTATGGGCCTTTCGTTTTTGGGACCACAAGAATAAATATATTACGAGGTAACGGGCTGACGACGTGGGTCCAACATGGTGTAGAGGCGCATTTAATGATCTTAAATGAAAAGTGATGGCTAAGGGTACCGTGCCTTTTCAAAAGGTGTGACTGTTTGACTTCTGAGGTAACTCATGATTACATTCTACTTGGTTTCCAACCTAAACCAGCCATAATGTGGGGGATTAACTGATACGACATCAAATATTCACAGCAACATGCAGGTATTTATGTAGATTTTTGTAAGCGACCTCATTTCATATAAGGTACATTCCTTCTGGGAGCTGGGCGAGCTGTTTTGAAGAGTAGCGACCTAACGTATGGGAGTGGCGAGCTCTTATACTAGGTGGTGAGATCTTACGATATAAGTATTATTGTACTAACTCGGCGCTGAGTGGTAGCTCGGTGTTGAGAGATGGGCCTCATGGTTTTTGGGCTCTCTTGGGCTACTGCAAGCTGTTTTATGGGGTCCCAGCGGACTAAATCTATGGACAGGCTTGTTGGCCCATGGCTAATTCAGTAATTTAGCGAGAGTTCTCAAATTTATGGAAACTTAGCATATAGGAAGAATCCTAATTCTAAGTCGGTCGCCATTTTTTGTATTATAGTTTTTATAGGAGAGGGAAACCCTAGATTGAGAATACTTCTCTTATTTATATAAAGAGGTATTAGCCTAATTAAAGTCAATGACTAAATTAGGATGTATATTTATTTACCATAGTTAGACTTACCATACTTAGATCTTCTACAATGTATAAATACCTATTCTTGTACACAATATTACATCAATATAGAGAAAGTTTATTCTTACATGGTATCAGGTTAAACTGAAACCCTAATCTCCCTAATCTCTCCTTCTCACAGCGCCGCGCAGCAGTTCTCCTTTCTCTCTCGTAGCAGCGCCGCGCAGACGGTATTTTTCCTTTCTCCTTTTTTACGCAGCGCAGCCTTCTCTCTAATGGCGGCCACCAATGACAATCTTCCATATGCCACCCTCATTCATATGCTTACTATACGCCTTACATCCACCAAATACCTTCTATGGCGTAGTCAAGTCTCCCCCCTCCTCATCAGTCAAGGTCTCGTTGGTTTTATTGATGGATCTAACTCGGCTCCACCGCCCACTATCACGGCTAACGGCAACACAAGCCCAAATCCCGAGTACCTTACGTGGCGCATGGCTGATCAGCGCCTCGTCTCCCTTCTCTACTCCTCTCTCACAGAGGAGTCCATGGCAGTTGTGGTCGGCTGCACCACCGCTCGTGAGGTGTGGCTGGCTCTTGAACACTCGTTTAGCCATCAGTCAAAGGCGCGTGAATTTTGCCTACGGGGTCAGTTGCAAAATCTCCGCAAAGGCAACAAATCTGTTGCCGAATTTGGTCGCGAGTTCAAACTGATTTGTGATTAACTTTTCGTAATCGGGGTTTCGATTGATGAATCCGACAAAATTCATCTCTTCATGAAGGGACTCAGTTCCGCGTTCTCCAATTTTTCGGCGACCCAGATGGCTATGTCGCCATCGTTCTCGGATCTTCTCAACAACGCTGAAGCGTGGGATTTATTTCAGCAAACACTTGATCCACCTTCGGTTCCGCAGTCTGCCTTCTTCGGTGCTCCAACTTCCGTCCCGCGTCATTCGCAACTGTCCGACAGCCATGGTCAGCACAATTCCGGCGGGCGCGGTCGGGGACAAAACGGACAGTGCAATGGCGGTCGCAATGGCGGTTGGAACCCATGGCAGCGACGCCCACCTACCTGCCAGTTTGCAAAATCTCCGGCCACTTTGACAGCGTCTGTCCGGACAGGTTCAACAATGCAGCAGGTTCTACGCCATCCGCCAACCTCGCCGAAGCTTTTTCAGCGGCTTGCAACGTCGCTGATCGCCCGGCATCCGACTGGTATTTGGACACGGGCGCTTCGGCGCACATGACCCCGTCTGCACACAATTTGGATGCCTCCTCACCGTACACAGGTTTGGATTCGGTTATAGGTGGAAACGGTGCACATTTAAATATTTCTGATATTGGTTCTCGTCGTATAAATTCTGCTCTTCAACTATCCGATGTTTTGGTGGTTCCGGGTCTCAATAAAAATTTATTATCTGTTAGCAAGTTAACTKCKGATTTGTTGGTTGATGTTGTGTTCACTGTTGATCRTTTTACGGTTCAGAATCGGGTGACTCGGGACGTTCTGGCTCAGGGAAAAATTAAACATGGACTCTATGTATTGGATGATGGCCCGAAGGCTCTCACGGCTGCTCATACACCCAAAGCCTCCTTTGAGTTGTGGCACTCTMGGCTTGGTCATGTTCCATTTGACATTATTTCRTTTTTAAATAAAAGTGGTTTTCTTTCTGTGACTTCTATTTTGCCCAAACCGGGTATTTGTGTTTCWTGTGAAAAGGCRAAAAGTAAAYGATTSCCTTTCRKTTTGGATGAAAAACGCTCCTCTTGTGTTTTGGACATTATTYACTGTGACTTATGGGGACCTKCTCCCACAACTTCGAACTCTGGTTTTCGATATTWTGTTATTTTCGTTGATGACTTTYCTCGGTTTACATGGCTCTATCCTTTGCGCCAAAAATCTGATTTTTATGATGTGATGTTACAATTTACAACCTTTGTTGAAAATCAGTTTTCTTGTCACATTAAGAATTTTCACAGTGATGGTGGAACAGAATTTACAAATAATCGCCTAAAATTATTCTTCAGTACAAAGGGTATTCGACATTTCATGTCTTGTCCACACACACCAGCTCAAAATGGACGAGTTGAGCGTAAACACAGACACGTCACAAAAACAGGTCTTTCCATGTTGTATCAGTCTCACTGTCCTTTAAAATTTTGGGTTGAGGCTTTAAGCAGTGCCGTCTACGTCATCATTCGTCTGCCATCTAAGCTCCTTGGTGGTAAATCTCCTTTCGAACTTCTCTACTCCACCCCTCCGATTTTCAACAATTTTCATCTTTTTGGTTGTCGTGTTTTCCCATGTCTCCGAGACTACACTACCAACAAGTTTGATCCCCGAAGTTCGGCATGTGTTTTCTTGGGTTACAGCAGCTATCACAAAGTGTTTCGGTGTTACGACCCGGTTACCTTCCGCACTTATATTTCTAGACATGCAAAATTTGACGAATTATTTTTTCCGTTTGCTAATTCTGAGCACAGGTCTCTTCCTAACACTCTCACCATTTGTGAGTTTGCTGAACCAACAAAAGTCAACGRCATTGGGCGTCTACACTCAACATCTCCGTCCACTCCAACTGAACAAATACCATCTTCGGCTCCTTGTTCCATATGTGATGATCACACGCATATCATAAATACTTTGCCACCAACTGACGAATCTCCACTCATCATTCCAGACGAGCCTTCAGTTCCTTCTCCGGACTTGCCAGTTCCTTTTATACAACCACCCGTTCCGCCTATCACTCATCCTATGCAAACAAGGGCCAAATCAGGTATCTTTAAACCTCGCCATCCTGCCAACTATGCTCAAACAGGTCTTTTCCAGGCATTAGTAGCAGTCAGTGAACCTCGTGGTATAAAGTCAGCTTTAAAACTCCCTCAGTGGGTCGAGGCTATGCGTGACGAACTATCTGCTCTTCATACCAATCAGACTTGGGACTTGGTTCCACGCCCTTCTCATAAAAATGTGGTTGGGTCTAAATGGGTATTTCGTACAAAATTCTTAGCGGATGGAACTATTGAAAAACACAAAGCACGACTTGTGGCTCAGGGCTTCTCTCGAATTCTAGGCTTCGATTTTTCTCACACCTTCAGTCCAGTTGTTCGAGCTTCCACCGTTCGTATCATTCTATCTATTGCGGTGCTCAATAACTGGCCTCTCCGACAGCTCGACATCAAGAATTATTTTTCTCAATGGCGTCCTTTCCAAACCTGTTTTTATGGAACAACCACCTAGATTCATTGATGCTCGCTTTCCAAATCATGTATATCGTTTGAAGAAAGCCTTATATGGTCTCAAACAAGCTCCACGTGCCTGGTTTCAGCGGCTCAGTGACTTTCTCATCAGCATTGGGTTTATTTGCAGTCGATCCGACTCGTCACTCTTTATCTTTACTCGAGGTTCCTCCACTATTTTTCTCCTTGTCTATGTCGATGACTTTATTCTTACAGGAAATTCTCCAGCTGACCTACAGGCCTTCATCTCTCGTCTTCGTCAAGAATTTGCCATTAAGGACATGGGACGTCTCAACTACTTTCTGGGACTTGAGGTCTCCTACACGTCACATGGCCTTTTTCTCAATCAGGCAAAGTACGCCCGCGACATTCTCCAGCGGGCTAACCTTGAGGATTCCAAGCCCATCTCAACTCCCCTAGTTGCTGGATGTCAACTCTCGACGAATGGTCTCGACTTCCATGATCATTCTCTCTATCGGTCATTAGTTGGAGCTCTGCAGTACCTCACTATTACACGACCCGATTTGTCATTTTCGGTCAATCTTGTAAGTCAACATCTTCACAAACCTACCGTTGATCACTTCCAGGCAGTAAAACGTATTCTTCGCTATGTTAAGGGTACTCCTGCCTTTGGTCTGTCCTTTACTCGTGAATCTGACTCTACACTTGTTGCTTATTCTGATGCTGATTGGGCTCGATGCCAAGAAACTCGACGTTCTACATATGGCTACTCTTTGTTTCTTGGGGGCAATCTTATCTCTTGGAGTGCAAAGAAACAACCGACTGTTTCTCGTTCCAGCTATGAGTCCGAATACCGTGCATTAGCAAATACAGCTTCCGAGATAATTTTCATTCTTCAGCTTCTAAAGGAGTTGAAAGTTCCTCTCACGACATGCCCCACTCTTTATTGTGACAACATTGGTGCCCTTTTTCTGAGCCAAAACCCAAGCTCTCTACATCGTGCCAAACACTTTGATATTGATCTACACTTTGTTCGTGAACTTGTTTCTGCTGGACGTCTAGAAACTCGATTCATCGCTTCCAAACTACAAATTGCAGACATTTTTACGAAAGCGTTGCCTCGTCCACTCTTTGAGTACTTTCGTCACAAGCTTCGAGTTGGACCTCATCCCACGTCTCGCTTGAGGGGGGGTATTAGCCTAATTAAAGTCAACGACTAAATTAGGATGTATATTTATTTACCATAGTTAGACTTACCATACTTAGATTTTCTACAATGTATAAATACCTATTCTTGTACACAATATTACATCAATATAGAGAAAGTTTATTCTTACAAGAGGACTCAGGCTTCATTCTTTTCTCTCTAAGTTGATTTCACATCCTACATTTTTAAGCTCTCATATCTAACTTCTGGAGCACTCGCATCTCTCTCACGCACTCTCTAACTTAAGCATCAGAGGGCATACGCCGGGGCCGTCCACCGCCTCGGCTTGGGTTTTGTTTTGCAGGATCTATCAGGTCGCCATGAGATCTTTGGAGATCTATCAGGTCAATGCGCATATATCGAAGATACATAAGATCGTTGACTTCATATTTAATGTTAGTACCCTCTATGTTTGGTGGAATCTCAGCGGGTATCATATCTGATATGATTGAGACTCATGTTGTTACTTCAATTGTATTCCTATTATTATCAATCCCAACCCTTATTCTCTAACGTCTTTATGGAAGTATATCAATGATCACAAACACAACATTAATGTTTGTATCCAGTATACTTGTAAATGGACCTTATTCACTAATAACAACAGCAGTTGCGGCTGATCTTGGCATCCAGAGCATGGATGGAAGGAATTTGCGTGCACTAGCTACTGTTACGGCAATTATAGATGGTACAGGTGCTGCTTTGGGGCCTCTTCTGGCTGGATATATTTCAACTAACAGTGTCTTCTTTATGCTTATTGTTTCATTATCGTTGGCTGGTTGTTTGTTGATTCATGTTGTAAAAATGGAAATTAAAGGGAAGCTGAATGAGGGTAAATGGCTTCTGTTGAGCGTGATTGCACGATGATAGTATACCTTACCATGGCACCCAGGACGTTTGCATTTTATCCACTACACTGGATGATATTCTGACCGCTGTTATGATTATCTTTGAGAGCCAAGTGGAGGTGTGCTTGTTAAGCATCAGTATTTTCTTATATCTCATAGCTTATAAAGAATTGTTTTGGAGTGAAATTTTTGATAAATGTAAATCTTTTCCTTCTTTTCTATTTTTTTTTTAATTCTTTCTATTCCACTTTCAAATTTTGTTTTCCACTCTTCAACAGGGATATATAGTTCAATATTTGTGTGATTTATCAGTCATTTCATTTTACCTTCCTTTCTTAATGTTATATTTACTTTTCTAGGTGTAATAGTTTTTTTTTTCTTTTGTTTATTTTTTTCTTTGGCTTAACAATAGTTTTTAATATAAATTTTTAATGTTATTTTCAATGGATTATATTAGGATTATATAAGAAAATATAAGTTTATATTTTTTATATTTAAATTCATTTTGTAATAATTTAATATAAATTCGTATTTTTTTAAATAGAATATTTAAAATTCTAAATATAAAATTATTTTAATTTTTATTATAAATAGAAATTAGTTCAACTTATATAGATTTATTCTATTCAATATGACTTATTTATATTTTTATATTAGTAGAATAAAAGTAAGATAGTGAATTAGACAAAATACGATAAATAAAATATAGAATTAGGTAACATATAATAAAAGAAAAATATGAATTAGGAAAAATATAATTATAGAAAAATATTAAATTAGGTAGATATTAGGCTTTGATGACACTGAAGTATCATATTTTTTTGCAAAGCTAACAAAATATGGGAAGCAGACACATAACATAAGAGAAGGATTATGCAATAATATATATAGGAAAATTTTACAGTACATTTACTTTATCATACCCCATGTATTTAAAGTCATTGATTTATTCCACTACATAGAAACTGAAATAATCTAACAGTTTGAATTACATGGGGAATGGTACCCTTAAAGGTATCGTAGAACTTCTCTCTCTCTCTCTCTCTCTCTCTCTCTCTCTCTCTCTCTCTCTCTCTCTCTATATATATATATATATATATATATATATATATATATATATATATGTGTGTGTGTGTGTGTGTGTGCGTATACACACGCATATGTATACACGCAAACAGAATCGGGTATCCAAATCTTAGGAAACGGTAATGGGACACATACTTGAGAACACCGAATATTAAGTCGCGTAATCGAATTTCAAGAAAACCAACAGACAATCGATTGTCGCAGTTCATGGCCACACATCATAATGTTCTAGAATACACGACCTACTATTGTGTGATAACATAACATTGACCCGTAAGTAAAATAAAAAAAATTATCACTAAACACCCATATAGTCGTTGTACATGGCCAATGCGAACGAATCTCTCCAACTACTCCACTCTTGTGATGGCTCCACCTGGTTGATGTAATCTTCAGGTATATCGTTGGAATGTGCATCTCTCGTGGTGATGTCTCCTAACTCTTGCTTCATCGGGTCAACTGCTAAAATTGTGGAGTAAAAAACATGACAATATCATTCTATTTTGTGTTCTATTGTTATAAAATGAAGGGCTCCTAAGTACGGACCACTTCATCTTCAATATCCCAAAGAATTTTTCCACTGCACTGCGTGCCTTTGAATTGTTGGGATTAAAAGTAATATGATGAAAAAGAGAAGCAATAAAAACGACATAAGAAATTGTTTACCCAGTTCGTCAGAGAGAGATTCTGACTACATTTAGGGGTGCTGCCAAGCAAGGAGTTTGTACTATAATAATTTTTGAGATAAATTTATAAGTACACAACCAGGCTATTTATAACAAGAAAACCCAAGTTATAATTTTACACGAACTCCCTAAAACATCCCCCAAAAATTCAGCTCGCGGGCCAGCCCTCGAAGCCCCGATGGCATGGGGGCTCTGCCCCCCTACAACCCCCATGACGTAGATTGAACAACTCTTTATAATTCTGAGGACACCCCGCACCCGTTGACCCAGATGGTACCTAACACCTCTATAAGGAGTGAGTAACCCCTGCCCACTGATATACGCACAATCACATAGGTAATAATTTCCTGAAAATTTGAGTTTCCATTCATAATGATAATGTTGGTTTTAAAATATTGTCACCTAGTGTACTGTTTACTTTCGGTAATAATCTTATGCAATTGATATAACCATAACTAGGAATGAACATTTTGTTTACCGGAAGTCGCTCGTATTCCATTGGGTCTAGTAACCGCATCACGTAATACACGACTATTAGCGGCGGACCCCTCCCAACCAGTCAATACAAAACAATACCTCAGGGTCTTGTCGCAGACGCCGAGCACATTTAAAGAGGTGTCACCCTTACGGTTTTGGTATTGTGCCTTTTCAGATAATAGCATGCGTACTTCAATATATATTCCATCTAATTCTCCTAAACAATGCTACGAATGCGAACAGAAGAATATACGAAGTAAAAAGTTGAAATAGTCAGAAAATTGAACCTATTAACAAATTTATTTGAGTAGTGATTTGGAGTTGGGTTTTTATCATTACCTTAAACCATTTCAAGCTACTATCTGTACACAATTCATCAATTGCAGTGGGTTCAACAGGTAAGACCGGGTACAGTCTAAGGACAGCATCCAGAACAAGGTTAAAGTAAATGCTAACATTGTGGTCGGACCTTATGAAATTAATTTAGACAGTCACATTTTTTTATGATGACCCAAAACACTTAAAAACATGGCCACTTGTTCGCGGACTATAACATTTTGTGAATGGACAAGACCCACCCACCCCCACCCACCCCCCATGCTCCAATATATAACATAACCGTCCAAAAGCATTCTTATCCATTCTTAATTATTCAACACACGTTACATCACTGATCTCAATCAGATTGGATAGGTGCTTAATTTGATCAGGAAGTCTATCTACCCACCGATAAAGTAGAGTTGTAAGGTTTAAGTAACGACAGTGATGACGACGTTCCATAAAATTATATTGGTAAAAAATAACCAACATCAAATAAATTTTTATCACCTCTGTGACCTCTTCAACAACAACAGTCATTGCAATATCAGATTAATTGCAATCCCTCGGGACAACCGTCTGAAATTCCAACACCAGTCGATCACATGAAAAATATTTCGAGCATGTGTAACCAGACAAGTAAATTATTTATAAAATGCCCTACTTCTAGCGACACAGTACCATTTTGAAATTGGGTTGGACGTACATAATAGACCAACCAATTTCTTCAGTTTCATCATCCCATTTTGTGTGAATTTGTATTATCTTATATCGCAAACACGCTCATTAACAAGGAATCCCAAAATTAAAGCAATCATACGGTACCACTGAAGGAGAATAAAACAAGTCGGACATGATAAGAGATTACATTGTCAATTTGTTGTTTCTATACAGCCCTTTTTATTTTTGGTATCATATTTTGAAAAAAATGAATTATCACCTCACAACATTGCAGAGACTGGTACAATAACACAGCATTAACAATGAGTGCACACGGACACAGCTAAAAACATGTTCCAACACACGGGCTTACGACGCTCAATAAGCATAATAGCTTAATCAAAGAAATGGTACAAGCAAAGTACTTAATATGAATTCAGCAATCTTACCTAACCCACTGAGTGCTCATCGATTCCACTAAGCTTTTCTTCGCACTGCCCACCTCCGAACTGGAAACTCCAAATTCACAAAAATGAAAATACAAACAAATTTAGATTAAATACTATAGGGTATCCCAATTCACGTAGAACAAGCGTGAGAATAAAAGGTATCTACGCCCTTACCTGGACCCTCCTCGCAGCTGATACCCTAATAAACAGACCCAAGGGAGAAGTTATTGGCCTCGCCTGTCAATTTTCGATGTAGGTAGATCGGACTGTATGTCAAATGCGACTGGCGAGCAGCGTCTTCCAATGGGTTAAGGTTTAATTCTCCTACAAAGTATTTATGATGTTGGGCTCTGTAATTAAATGGGTACCTGAGGGCACAGTTATTCTATATAGCTATTGGGGGGTATTTCAGTCATTTTGTGGGTGGGATTAAGATTGGGATTTTCAATCCCAGGGTCGGCCTCTATATAGATGAATAAGAGCTTCATGGGATATAGGCGGGCCGGGGTTTTTCATCACGGGCTCTAGTACCACAAACCAAACGGTGGATTTTTGGAGATAAATGACCTTATCCGGTAAAATCCAATCCCATCACGATTATCAAACGACACCAAAGTATAGTAAATAACCCAATAAGAACAATAATGTCAAATATTGCCTTCACGAAGAGTCGATTCGTCATCGATCTGAGTAAGGACGGCGCCGCCGAGAAAAAACTCAACACAGTAGCGGCACTGGGAGGTCAATGCCAATAAATGGAATAGAGTGACATCAAAGTCTGACTCAGATCTCCTTTCACTGGACCTTTCTCGTTACAGTAAACCTGGAAATCAATAACTCATTCGGACAGCGTGCAGCCCTAACCATCATTTGTTACGACCTAGATACCCACCAAAATCGCCACTAATTGCCATAGACTGCAACCCCTTTCTGAACATAGACCTTAAACCCCACTCGCCAGTGATAAGCTCCGGAAAGTCTCCCTGACTTGCTCAAATGGAAATATCGCAATGATACGGTCCCAAAAAGGTCAGATTAAATCACACACAAGTCAACTTTTTCATTAAAAAGAAACGAGAGTGGAGAGATACAGACGCAAAGTGAGAGATGGGGAGGAGTGTGCTCACTATAAGCTAGGGTTTCGGTTTGGAGTTATAAGGATGTCCAAGTGGTTGGGATTTAATCCCCAAAGTGGAGAATCAATATCAAATAAGAGAGTGGGGATCCAAGGGCTAATGAAAACTGACTTAAAAACAAAACTGGGTTGTTTCAACCTGAAAATTTACCCTGAAAGAAGCCCGCGATTTCGCCTGCGAATTCCCTGACTTACTTTACACAAAAACACGTTAGAAAGGACCACCCGGGGTTTTTCGGTGGAAACCTCTCTGATTCTTAAGTCAGTGAGCGTTTTTGATCAGATTACAATAAAACAGGAGAAAAATGCTTGAGATTACTTACCTATCGAGCCTGAGGTTCCTGGGTATTTATAGTTTCTCTTTGTGGGACCCTTCCAATATCGCGGAAATAGAATCCCGCGAATCTCGGTCCGTTATTCACAATAGTCTAGACTGTCTAGCTTCCGCCTAGGAAAGGTCAGACTAGGAAGGTCCTAATCTTTCCCTCCACTCTAGGAGGGGTCAGACCAGGAGGATATTCAAGGTGCATCAGATCGGGTCGACCCGAATTCCACAGTCTTTAGTAGAATTAGTCCAGGTCAGTGCAGTATTTTAACCAGGTCTATCCAAACTGGTCTTGAGCCCGTGTTGGAATTATCTCGGGTATATCAACCAGTACCCTCTCCCCCCCCCCCCCCCCCCCCCAAAAAAAATGGTTGCAATAGACCTGTATATTTCCAGAGCTTGTTTTGGAACCGTTAGGGTTCCACCTAATTTCTCAAATTCTTTATCTGCTCAGATCCTGGAAAATCCACCTTTTTAGTCCAATTGAATCATTGGACTTATCTGTGACGCTCCCTATTCCAGAAACGGTTACCATCCCGACACGGTTCCTCGAGTACTATACCATTGACAGGTCAGAGACGGTTACAATTCCGAGCACATCTCTTCGGGTACTGTTCCTATGATAGGAATTAAATGCGGGAATCCCATCAAGATCCCACTTTTTTTCTTGATTTTCATTTTTTGAAAATCCCCTTTTCCTTTTATCCCCGCTGTTTTCTCCTTCTTCCTCACTTTTCATTTTCTCAACTCACAGACGCTCCTGCTTTTCTTTTCCCTTTGAAACGATTCAGTATCTACTTTAAGCTCACTGCTTTCCGATAATCTTCACCTCAAGCTACTTCTCTTACCCTTACTACTTTCTAATAATGTCGGCGCCATCATCTTCTTCTTCTGCCGATTCTCCTTCTACCAATTCTCCTTCTGCTAATTCTTCACCGGCAACGTCGGCTACTTCATCGTCGCCATCTTTCGAGTATCCTCCTTATATTCACATCCGGCCATATATCTGCTCAGTCCTAAATGATACAATGGTGGAGAATCTGAGGTATAAATACCAGGTGCCAGAGGAGTTTGAATTGGTTAACCCCCGTGGTGGTATAATGGCGTAATAGGCATCGGCCGGCTACCTGACCTTTTTCGTTGACCAATTCAAGGTGGGTTTGCGCCTTCCGTTGAACCCGCTAATATTAGAGATAGCCTGGTTGTACAAAATCCCAGTTCATAAATTTGTTCCAAACTCCTTTAGGATCATCACAAGTTACAACCTGGCCATGCGATATGATGTCCTAGATCCCATAGCCCAAACTTTCTTCCAGCTCTTCCAGGTCAAGAGCCCCGCCCTGGCTATATTTACTTATGTGCCAGAGCAGGCGTTCGGTTTCTTACCGGCATCCCTTCCTCCAACAAGTCTTGGAGGAAGAAGTTTTTCTTTGTGCATTGTTTAAAGGATTGGGGATTCCCTCCCTAATTTATTGAACAATTGCCAGCCCAGTCGCATCTGTCAGTACGATAAAGATCTCCTCGGCTTAAGAAGATAATATCTATCTTGAATGAGAATGTCTTTCATATCTCCCAACTTCTTGTCCCTTCCGCTATATATTTCTTCAATGACCGGGAGGAGAACAGACCTTTAATCCCCGAGATTGGTAAAGAAACATTGACAGCTCTGACTTTTCCCAATTTTTGCTTGACTTGTATTTTATGGTGAGTTAGAATAACTTTTGTTTTTATTTTCTCTCCTTTTTTTTTAGATAACATGATGCAGAGAGTACTGGCTGCTCGCCAAAGGGGAGCAAATGCAGGGTCAGAGCAGCGGGCTCCAGTGGCGGATCCTTCCCGAGCCAAGGCAAGCGGGTCGGGAGTTTCTCGGGACCCTCCTACCCCGTAGGTAGAAGTGATTGTCCCCTCGGACTCGGGGGAGAGGATCGAGCGACCATCAAAAAGGTCGCGGGCGCGGCGTCGGGCTCAGGGGTCAAGGTCGCCACCCCCAATGATACCTGGTTCACCAACGCCTCTGTCTTGAACTGTCCAGGTTCCCTAGCAGTCCAATTCATCAAGGGACAATGTCCGAGCGTGGACAGGGCTACCCTGGAGAAATGGTGTGACCTAGACCTCATCGTGTCCTTGTGCCAAGATGAGTCTAGGGTAAGTCCTTTTTTCCCATACTTTCTCTTTTCACCTTCCTTTTTTTTTTCCAAAGTCTCTTCTTATTCTAGGCGGCAGCCAAGAGGTCCATCTTGGTGGCCAGGGCTGGGGGCCCTGATGAACGCAGACCTAGCAAGGGAGCACAAGAAACTGCAGGAGAAACAAGGAAGTTGTACAACTTATGCAAGGAGAGGGGAGCCAAACTGAAAAAGGTCGAGCAGGAATTGGAGGAAGTGAAGAGGGCAGAGAAAAAAGTCTTGGAGGTAGCCAAGGCTGAGGCGCGGGATGAAGCTTTGGCCGAGGCCTGAATCTTAGCAGATGAGGCGGTGGCCAAGGCACGCAATGAATTGAGGATGGAGTTTTTTAACTCTGAGGAAGGGCTAAAGCTGATTCAATTCACCAAGGATGTCACCCGCCAAGCTTTCCTGGGGTCCGAGCAGCTCTACCATTTGCTTGCCCCAGAGGCTGAGGTGTATTACCACCTTGCCCTGGATGCTCAGGCCAAGTGGGCCCAGGAAAAGCCTACACTCCCCTTTGATCACGCGGATCCCCTAAAGCAGCCACCCGAGCCTACCTCCTTTTTCTACTCACCAGAGCAAGACCGCCTGCACAAGCTTGAGGACCATGAGTTTGCGGGCATATTCTCACCTCCTTCAACGCTCCATCAACTGTCCCAGAGGTGGCTCAACCAGACCAGGGCCTGGCTCTCACCCTTATCACATCTACTCCCTCCCCAACCTTCGCCGGTCTGGGTGAGCATCCAAGAGGGGCATTTCCTGGGGCCCTGGCAGAAGATGTATTAGAGCAGCTCGCTGAGGAGTTAGATGTTGAGGGTTAGGTTTAGCTTAACTTGTGCTGTCGTTTGTTTTAGACAGATCTGTTTGCTCTCGCCTGTGTGGCTGTTCTGTCTTTTTATTCAACTCTTACCTGTTAATCGAGTTTGTCGTGTAATAACTTTATTTTTAGGGTTTCCTAGTTTCAAGGAAACCCTAGTACTTTTTATTCTCAATATCACGTGCCTTTCTTTCCATTATATACGCGTATTTCTATTTTATGCAATTCATTCTTTTCATGGCTTCTTCCTCCCTGCTTGAGGAGCTTGATATTGTGAAAAGAAAAAATCTCTCTCTTTTTGCTGAGAATTTCAAGCTTATTGATAATTAGGAGAGGAAAAGGCTGAAAAAATATTACTACAAGCACGAATGGGCTGAGCTCCGTCAACTCAATCATCAATTAGAGGAGGAGAAAGTCGACCTGGTTGAATCAATAACCGACTGACCGCCGCTACCAGCGAGGCTCACTCTGTCTACGAGCGAGCAGATAGGTATCGCTAGTGCCTTCATGAAATGGAGCGTGAGCTGTGGCGTGTTCGACGGATTCTGGCTTCCGGCAAGAGAGGCTCTCCTTCCATGGATGATTTTCAGGCCTTTTGTTCTTGGTGTTTTCTGATATTTCTGTTATCTTTATGAGCATTCCTTTTCCCTATTTTCTCGTATGTTTAATAGGACCCGCCAGATTTTATTTGTAAGAAGGCGTAAGTTTTTCTCATTAATGTACTTCCAGATTTTGATTTCGTGATGAATGCAATTTCTTTGGGCAAAAGTCTTTGTCGAGTACGCACAGTATTCTTTTAGTCGATGAGAGCATCCGCCGTTAGTCAAATCTGGCTTTTTTGGCAATCAGGTCAGGAAAATTAGGGCATCCGCCTTTAGCCAGTCCTGGCTTTAACTGACAATCAGTTCAGGAAAAATGGGGCATCCGCCCTTAGCCAATCTTGGCTTTTACTGACAATCAGGTCAGGAAAAATGGGGAATCCGCCCTTAGCCAATCCTGGCTTTTTACTGACAATCAGGTCAGCAAAAATGGGGCATCCGCCCTTAGCTAATCCTGGCTTTTACTGACAATCAGGTCAGGAAAAATGGGACATCCACCCTTAGCCAATTCTGGCTTTAACTGACAATCATGTCAGGAAAAATAGGGCATCCGCCCTTAGCCAATCCTGGATTTTACTGACAATCAGGTCAGGAAAAATGGGGCATCCGCCCTTAGCCAATCCTGGCTTTAACTAACAATCAGGTCAGGAAAAATGGGGCATTCGCCCTTAGCCAATCCTGGATTTGAGAGTCTTGGTCAATTTGTAATAAAAATGTGAATAAACTTAAATTATCTTTATAAATAAGCTTTCCAAAATATCCTTACACGTAAAATTTTCGTAGATTTGATATATTTCATGCTCGTGGTATCTTAACTCCTTTCATTTATTTCAATTCATAACACTACTGTAGAACAGGGTTTTAAAGGCGGTTTTTTTTTAGTTTTAAAGGCAGTTTTCGAACCGCATTTATATCGACCGCCGTAAATTTTTACGGCGGTTTTGAAAAAACGCCTTAAAAAAATAGGGTTTAACGACGGTTCTCGGTGAGTTTTAACGTCGGTTTTATAACCGCCGCAAATTGTTAAGTTTACGGCGGTTTATAGAATCGCCGTTAATTTAGTGTACTTTTTACGGCGGTTCTTTAAAAATACCTTCTAGAAAGTAGTAAAACAATTTAAAAAAAAAAGAAATGAAAGCAGGTGCACCAAACCCATATTTTTGAATATATTAATTATTTGAACAAAAAAATACATCAAAATTAAATAAAAGTAGAAAAGTAAATAATCTCCAATTGATTACTTGAAGATTGATTATGTTAAGCAGCAACAACTAAAAAATTAGTATAGTACAAAACCAGGATTATCTTTCTAACAATCCTACCAAATCTACTACTTATAACTATTTTAAACATTGATCATTTCTCAACAAAAACGAAAGCCCAAGACATGAGTTTCGTGAAAATTTACAACAAGCTTCTCTACGGGCACAACATCAACATCAGCTTCAAGCATTGGAATTAAAGTACCTGACAAAAGAACGAGAAACAATGTATTGAAAGAAAAAAGACATGCTCACATACATAGAACCAATAGGGGGACACTTTTCTGTCAGACTGTCTGACGTTAGACCAAGTCCAAACCAAATTCAGAAATAAAAAATTTCAAAACAAATAATCATAATAATAATAATAATAATAATAATAATAATAATAATAAATAGATAAACTTGGGTTCTATCTGAAGAAAAGTAGCTCCGTCTAACGTAAGTACTTTATGTCAGAYGGTTGAMACAAGTGTAAARGGCAGGCAAAGCCCGAAGGSTGCTATCCCAATAGGCCAAGGGATGACAGTTTTTTCAATATTATGTGGTAATGTAGCCACAAAGTTGTCAACTTACTCCAGATTTTGTAGGATGTGCAAGTATTTACACCACGACCTATAATTCTTGAAAGTCTTGTCCATCAATTTCTGAACTGTAATACTATCCAACTGCAACACAATCTTGTCGACATGGAAAATATATAATAAGAAAAAAGCCCAAATAACTTAGGTGAGCGTCAGATTTTACAAACATTACGTTTGTCTCTTTTTCTTGCTATTAAGCAATAAACGAGAAACTTACAAGCTCATACTTCTAAAGATTTCAGTTCCTCACATTCATATTAGCAAGAAGCAAAATCAAGTGCTCGCGCTGATTTGCTACATTTTCTTTCTTTAAGACAACAAAAGAACATAGTTAAGAATCAAAATTTAATCAGGAAAGATAATATATTTAAAAAAAATACAATAAGTTGAGCATCCAAGTCTACCTGAAAACCGAAGCACAAAGCGAGCCATTCGAGAATATCATTTACTGTTATCTTCTTTCCTTCATACATTTGAAAAATGGGAAGATTATCTACATCACAGATAGCTCGAAGTGCTACTTTTATCTGAGTATGAAAGCAAGGAAGAAATTAGATAGAAATAGACAATATTTGTGAAAAGGTTCATGAATTTTTCAAAAGATAACCTCGGGAAGTTCCATAATTGCTGGTTTAACACCAATTACTTTTATCAGTTATGTGGTTTGGCCTTATTACTAAAAAATCCCAATTATCTTTCAAAATTACAAACATCCCTTGGGATTTGTGTTTGTTTGACAAATTCTGTCCTCTTCAGGGCGTAATTTGTAAAATTAAAAAAAAAATTCAAAGGAGAATTTATAATTTTGGAAGATAGTTGGATTTTTCTTAGGGATAATTACAAAAGATACCCCTGTGGTTTGTTGTTTACAAAAAATCCAAGCTAACGTTTAAAATTACAAAAACCACCTTGAGGTTTGATTTTACTTCAATTGTTCTTTGACTTGCTGATGTTAACAACTGTTTCACAATCAACCCCTCAAATTTTCATAATATTACAAAACAATGCTGACTATTCTAGTGGCTAGTTGTAATAGTTAGCAAATTTCAGGGATATAAATGTAAAATGTAACACAAAATTTTGGGGTTATTTGTAACATTTAGGAAAGTGTAGCGATGTAATTGTAAATATATTTAACATCATCAGCAATTAACAGAAGGTAGGGGCGAGAATGTAAGTTAGATGTAACATCAAGGGGGCTTTTTGTAATTTTCAAACCTGTCTGGATCTTTTTATAATTTAGTCAAATCCCAAGGGTACTTTTGTGATTTATAATAACTTAGAACCAGCTTTTGATGTGGCTTACCGCAATGACTAGACCCATTTCCACACTGCCAAAGACGACCCCTATGTATGCACTCATGCACACGACGAAGTTTAACTTGTCGACCGACCACGGGTGGATAAGCAGCTTCGTAGTCTATGAGACTGATCATGGCGGCCATTATAATGGCGGAGAGGATGACAATGGGCGTGTAGTGGAATAATGGTGTGAGGAATAGTAAGGTTATCATCACTGCTGTTTCCATCACGATGTTGGACACTGCCGTTTTGCACCCCGCGTTAAAATTCACCGCTGTCCTCGAGAATGGCCCTAGTTTTGAATAAACGGCAGGCAAAAGTGATTAGACAGGTGTAGATATAATTAAAGGGCTAATTACAAAAATTGCCCTCGAGTGTTTAGTCTAATAACATTACAACCCGATTGGTTTAGTCATCAAAGAAAAACTGGTTAGTCATCTCCGGAGAGTATTTATGGTGGGGGCAAGCTTGCAAAAGTGTCTTGTAACGCTCCCACGTCTCATGAAATATGTCTCCCTCCAACTGTTCAAAGGTAGCAATTTGCCTCCGAAAATACCCCATTGTTTGTGTTGAATAATATTGATTTAAGAACTTCTCACTTGTCATCTCCCAATCAGTCAACGAACCAGGTTCTAGGGAAAGTAGCCATGACTTTTCCTTGTTCTTCATGCTATAAGGCAAACAAATCATTTGCACCTCCTCTTGGTTAAGGCCGTTAACCACAAATCGGCCAACTTCATCAACAAAATAGTTCAAGAACGCCAAAGGGTCTTCATGGGCACCTCCGTGGAAAGTGAGAAGTAAATTAAGTTGATGCGGTTTAATCTCCACTTCCCTTGCAGTTGGTCCAAGAACAATAGCTGACCTAAAAGGTGCAACCTTCGGACTCACCAAATCGCAATGTCTAGGTGCTTTATCTCCCCTCGGTTCTCTAACTAGGTCATTAGCTCTCTCGTAGTGGTCGTCATATGCGTTCCTTTCATAATTATTCTCGCGCTCGTATCTTTTTTCAAAATGTTCCTTCTCGTAGCCATGGTTTTGATTTGCCAACAAATCATCTACCCATCTTTGATTGTTAGCATACTCATTATGTTGATGAAAATTGTCATTCCTTAATGCCATGTTCTCGATGTTGCATTGAAGATTGACATTGTTGTTTCTCTCTTCATTTTGTCTTATATTCGCCATGTTGGGTGGGTGATCGACTACGTTGTTAAGTTGGCGATTTAGTTCTTCGTTATGCTGTTGGTTAACTCCCTCATTTCTCCCTGCGTCTCGTCTCATATTCTCCACATTTTTTTGATAATTAGCCCAATAAGCCCGGGGTTGTGGTTGTCCTTGCATAATGATTGGTTCACTACCATACCCATTTCGAATGTGATGTGGAGGTGATCTTGGTGGGGAGTCACGTTTCGAATTGATTGTGCACCTAACATGGTGTCGGGAACTTGGTTTTGATCAATGGTAGTAGCAATGGATGAATTAAATGGATTGATGGGGATAGGCCTTGATCGTGCTTGTTTTGGACGGTGAATATTGTCGAGTAATGGCGCAAGTTCAGGTCTAAGAGGTCGCCTCCCCTGCATGCACTCAACAACAACTCAACGCGCCAATGGCAAAATCCAAGCCAATTGCAAAATAAAAAGGAAATAATAACTCAAAAAGAAAATAAAATGAAAAACATCCTTGAATCCTACTCGTTGTCCCCGACAACGGCGCCAAATTTTCAAGATTTTGTGCACCCCAAATATATATTTTTAAATTAAAACATTCAAGCTTGCTCGCAAGAGTACGAGGAACTTGTTGGGTGGTAAGTTGACTCAAGTCAATTCTATCGAGGATAACTGTTCGGTATCTTGGATGCTTTTCTCAATCACAAGTAAATATTTAATACATACAGATTGGGGGGTTTATAGGGTTTTGATTTAATCATGAACTATGGATTTAAGCAATATTAAATTTAAACTAATTAAGCTAATTAACCTTAACTGGATTACCAACTAGAATTTACAAGCAATAATTAAACTAAATCAAATAGCAAAAGTAGCAACAACGAATCTATAAAGCATAAGTAAAATCGAATAACCTAAAGCAATTACTATCATGAATCTTAAGAACGGAGTTAAGTAGTACGAACCTAATTGCATAATAACTTGAATTCAATTATCCAATATCCAAGCATGAAATAAACACAATTTAAGAACTGAAAGATTAAGAACTAAATTATCCAAAATATCCCAAGTATCAAACGTAGAGTAAATCAAGAATAATTTATCTAATCCTAGAATTAACTAAAAAATTAACTAAGAAAGCAGTAAAGAGTTTAGAAAACTTATTGAAACTAGTAAAAGCGATAAAAATCTCCAGCGAGCCCGGAGTTGGAACAGAGATCTTGACTTGAAGTGAATCTTGAACGTAAGGAACTTGGATCTTCAATCTCGATCTTTATCTACGTAACGGAGTGTGAAGAAGCGTTATTTCGGTGCTCTCTAACCCTAGGTAGTCGTGTCTCTTAAAAACCCAAAATACAAAGGGTATTTATAGTTATTAAATGTCTTGGCGCACAAGAAAATCTAAAAATGCATTTTCAGCCCGTTGGCTTCGACGGGTGCGTCGGTCTACGGAAGCAGTCGATGCTAGTCATGGTCGGCAGGTGTCCGGCGCAGCGCTCGGCAATGTCGATGGTCTAGCTGGTTTGTGTTGGCCGACACTCCATGGGTCGACGCTCACAGAGAGTTGCGTCAGCCCTGTGCGTCGATCAGCGCCGGAAAGCATCGGGCGACGTAGGCGACCCTCGGCAGCAGCGTCGGCAGCACCGGACAGCTAGTGTCGGTAGTGCTACTATAATGGTTCCAGATGGAAAACCATTATAAATAATCAGCAGCATCAAATTCTTGCTACTCCTTCACCGAAAAGCTCGATCTTTGTCTCTCGATCATCATACTCCATCCTTTGCGTGCTGAACTCTTCCGGTTACTTAGCTATAAGGTGAAAAACATCAAAATATCACCTAATTGCTTCAATCTAGATCAAAAGGCGGTAAAATAAGCTGGAAGTACAAATACATGAAATAAGCTTAAACTATCTAACTTATACCAAAAACAAATAGAAAAACGAACTAAAATACTAATAGAAATAAGGACAAATATGTGTTAATCAATTACCCTTTCCTGACAATCGACTGCTGAGCTGGCCACTTTGGCCAGGTAGTCAGCTCGGCTGTTTTCTTCTCAATGGATTTGGTGAACATCCAGGGCATCCAAAGTATTAGCCAACTCACATAATCGAGTTTGGTATTTCTACATTTTCCCTTCTCTCATTTTGAACTCCCCTCTTATCTGCTTACATACGAGCTGTGAATCCACATTTGCCCGTATCCACTCTGCTCCCAAATCTTTCGCCATCTGAACTCCCCTCAGCAATGCCACTCCATTATTAGATAGAGGATAGTTCATTCGTACTGAGTACTCTGTGACTACTCTCTTCGGGTCGATCAAGACTATTCCTGAGCCACACCCTGAGTTTCCCACTGAGCCGTCCATGAAGATTGTCCATTCTTTCTTTTCCTTGGCAGAGCTAGCCATCTCTTGCACAAAATCAGCTAATACCTGAACTTTGATTGCCAACCTGGCTTCAAAATATATGTCAAATTCTCTCAATTCAATTATCCACTTGACCAATCTCCCCGAAACTTCTGGCTTGCTCATTATGGATTTCAAAGGTAAATTAGTGCGAACTATATTCTCATGGGAGAGGAAATATGGTCGCAGTTTTCAAGCAGTTCCAACCAGAGCTACCATGGCTCTTTCTATCTCTACATATCGGAATTCAGCCTCATGCAAGACCTTGCTCCAATAGTATACTGGTTTCTGCAACTTTCCCTCCTCCAGAATTAAGGCTATGATCACCGCTAACTTTCCCATGGACATGTAAAAAATCAATGGTTCCCCTATGATTGGTTTAGTTAGAAAAGACATCTCTACCAAGTGTTCTTTCAGCTTTTTAAATGCCTCTTGACATTCCTCATCCCAGTGGAATCGAGTTTTCTTTCGTAATGCCCTAAAGAATGGTAAGCTCTTCTCCGCTGACTTTGAGACAAACCTGCTCAGGGCATTGATTCGACCTGCCAGACACTGGACTTCCTTGACATTTTTGGGGGGTGACATATCCATGATAGCGCTGACCTTTTCCGAGTTAGCCTCTATCCCCCTTTCTGTAACCATGTACCCTAGGGACCTGCCCTTACTCCAAATGCACACTTCTTCGGGTTTAACCTCGTCTTATACCTTCTCTGGGTGTTGAAGGTTTCCCTCAAATCCTCTACATGGGATGTTGCCCTAGAATTCTTAACCAAAATGTCATCTACGTAGACCTCCATGTTCCTCCCGAGCTGATTCTTAAACATTTTGTCCACCAGTCTTTGATACGTAGCTCCTGCATTTTTGAGACCAGATGGCATTACCACATAACAATATGTTCCTTTTGGAGTTATGAAGCTGACCCAATTCTAATCTTCCTCTGCCAATTTGATTTGATGATAGCCCTGCAAGGCATCCATCATACTCAACAATTCTCATCTAGACGTAAAACCCACCAGCTGGTCTATCCTCGGCAACACATAGTGATCCTTAGGGCAAGCGCGGTTAAGGTCTCTAAAGTCAATAAACATTCGCCAGTCCTCTTCTATTTTTGGGACTAGAATAACATTGGAGAGCAACTGTGGAAATTGTATCTCCTGGATGTGTTTGGCATGCAATAACTTATCCACTTCTGCCGCAATGATGGCCTCTTTCTCAGAGCCGAAGTTTCACTTTCTTTGTTTTACTGGCTTTGCTACGGAGCTTATATTAAGACGACGTTCTACTACTGTCAGGTCAGTTCCTACTAAGTCTTAGGGAGACCAGGCAAATATATCTGCGCTATCCCTTAAAAGCGCGACCAGCTCTACTAAGACCTCTGGGATCAAGGTCGTTCCTACCTACAGGACTCGAGTACTGTCCCCTGGAACTACTTCTACCGACATTAGGTTCTCATCCCTCTGAATCATATCAAGTTTGTCTTCTTTTGTTCGTGCCCTCTTGATATGTCTCCCTTTCTCATTTCGTTGAATGCTTTCCACGTACGTCTGGCGTGAAGTGTACTGGTCTCCTCGAACTTCGCCCACTCCATTTTGAGCTGGGAATTTTAACTTCATGTGATAGACTGAAACTACTACCTGGAATTTGCTTAGGGATGGTCTTCCTAACATAACGTTATAAGAAGAAGCTGCATCAACCACCAAGAATTGTACCGACCTGGTCTGTCTGAGCGGCTCTTCCCACAGTGTGACCAGAAGGTTTACTGCACCAAGAGGTTTCAACGCTCCTCCTGCAAAACCCACCAGTGAGGTTGTGATCTCCTCTAATTCTATATCCAAATTCATCTTCCTGAAGCAGTCATAAAACATGATATCCGTTGAACTTCCCATATCCACAAAGATCCACCGGACATTGTAGTTAGCAATAGTAGCTGTTATGACTAGGGCATCCATGTGTGGAGCTAGGATACAACTCTCATCCTCGGACCCAAAGCAAATGTTTGGATTAGTGCTATTTGTCCTACCTCGCGTGCTCTTTTAGCCAGGTCTTTCGTTGCCGACACATAACTATTCTGGGTCCGCTTAGAATGTTCATCCAACTCTCCACATGTGATCATTAGGATTTCACCTCGTACGACCTGAGCTTGGTCACTCCGTCTCCCACTGTTTCATCCATTATCCGGTTGATGCTTATTTCCTTGAGGTCGGTCTCTTCTGCGGGAGTCAGACCTGGATTCTTCTCTTCTCATCTGTACATACTCTTTGAGGTGCCCCGCCTGCACCAACCTCTCTATATCATCCTTCAAGTGAGTGCACTAATCTGTATCATGATCGTATTCATTATGGTATTGGCAGAATCGGTCATATCTTTCCTTTCGCGGCTTTTGAGAGTAAGTTTTAGCCCATTTGAGATCAGGGTGCCACTCTATCGCTTGCAGAATCTCTCCCTGAGGTGTAGTCAGGGGTGTGTATCTGTCAAAATAGGGACGTCCTCCAACTAGATCAGTCCTGGGTTTTTTTATCGGGATCTTGTCTTCCGTGTCTGGTCGTTATCTTCTCTCTTCCCCATCTTCCTTGATCTTCAAGGCCTTCTCTAGATGAATGTACTTTTCTGCTCGTTCCAGGAGCTCTCCGAATTTCAGCGCTGGCTTCACGACCAACGACTGAAAAAACTCTTCTCTCCTGAGCTAGATCATTAACTAGGAGCTCTTCAGATGCTGATGGCACCTCTAGCTTTGCATCTGTGAATCGCTTGATGTATGCGCGCAGATTTTCATTTTCCTTCTGTTTCAAGCTGAATAATCCCAGCGGCATTTTCTGGTACTTCCTGCAGCTAGTAAACCGGTGTAAGAATGCCGAGATGAATTCGTCAAAGTTGCTTATGGAACGTGGAGGCAACTGGCTGAACCAGAGCTGGGTGGACTTCGTAAACGTCGTCGGGAAGACTCTGCACATGACGGCGTCAGAAAACCTGTGCAAGGTAGCCGCGATGTCAAATCGACTCAAGTGATCCCATGGGTCTGTTGTTCCATTGTATTCAAAGCCCATGGACCAGTAAGAAGCCGGTACATCATCATGCATAACCAAGTCCGTAAACGGGGTACCCCTCCGCGTCGGCACCATACCCACACCCGCCATCTTCCTCTTAACCTCCCTGACCTCTTTCTACAGATTTTGCATCTGCTCGGTGAGGTCCGGGTTGGTTTTGCTCGATGTTTCACTTTCAGAAGTAGAGAAACTCTCCTCCTCTTCTTGGAGGGGGGTCCGAACTGTGCGTTGGACTTGCGGTGGTTCCGTCTCCGACGGTGAGGCTGTCTGGGATGGGGGTGTCTAGGACGGGGGTTTTGAAAGCTCGGCGAACTTCCTATCCACAACTACTTCCACTGCCTTGACGATGAGGTCGGACAATTGCCTGATAAAGAATTGTTCAGCAATCCACCGTCAGTTAGTGTGGCTCCACTAGGAGGAGGTTGCGTTGCGCCTTGTCTAGCTGCCGCCGATGGTCCTGCCATTTCTGGCGCACCCATCGGCGTGGCAGAGCTTGGAGTGCCACCCATCTCCGCCACCAAATTTCTCCGAAGTCCATCCGACGCCATTTTTTTCCCCTCACGTCTTAGCCCTAGACCTCCCACAGACGGCGCCAATTGTTTCAACCTGAAAATTTGCCCTGAAAGAAGCCCACGACTTCGCCTGTGAATTCCCCGACCTGCTTTACACAACAACACGTTAGAAAGGACCACCTGGGGTATTCCGGTGGAAACCTCTCCGATGATTAAGTTAGTGAGCATTTTTGATCGGAATATAATAAAGCAGAAGAAGAATGCTTGAGATTACTTACCTCTCAAGCCTGAGGTTCATGGGTATTTATAGTTTTTCTTTGTGGGACCCTTCAGAGATCCCGGAAACAGAATCTCGCGAATCTCAGGCCATTATTAACAATAGTCTAGACTGTCCAGCTTCCGCCTAGGAAATGTCAGACCAGGAAGGTCTTGATCTTTCCCTCCACTCTAGGAGGGGTCAAACCAGGAGGATATTCAAGGTGACTCAAATCGGGTCGACCCGAATTCCACAGTCTTTAGTAGAACTAGCCCAGGTCAGGGTAGTATTTCAACCAGGTCTGGAGCCCGTGTTGGAATTATCTCGGGTACATCACGGGCTAAAGACCAATGAGTTGTAAACTTTCCAGATGGGGTTGGGCTGAGCAATGAAATAAGTGGTCCTCACAAAGCAATGTGAGTGGCCAGATCCATTAAGTATTATTTTTTGCCACAATTCCAACACTCTATACATTGGCCCAAATACAAACAAACAACCGCTCGTTTTTCTTCTATGAACCGTATGATGTCATCATCGCGTCTTCGGGTTACCTGCACTTATAACATACAACACAAATAACATTTATACAAATTAAAACAAAATTCACCAACGCATCACCTCCATCGCCTTCTGGTACCTGCGCTCATCAAATAAGTCAGTACAAGAAACACATAATCTGCATGCACAATGCACGCAATATCACAAAACTTATCACCGCTGGCCAAAGCAGCAATATCAAAGTTCAAAAAATTCAAGTGCATTAAAATGTTGAAATCAATCGGGTTAAGATCAGAAGGTATGATCACAAGATCAGAAAAACACGTAATGAAAATTTCTACGCTCACACAAAGCATGCAACAAAATAAGAACACACACATAAATTATGCAACAAAACCTGTCAAGTATCTCAATTACAATTTGGCATCAAATGATGGTAAATCAATTGACTTAAGCAACTAAATACATGAGAAGTCAAAATGAAAGTAAGCGTAAGACTGCAACTACATAATATTACCTGTCCCATTATATGATCCAAATATGTCTCAAACCAAACAACAATCACATAGATCATCAAGATCATATTCAGGTAAATTATCAACAAATTTAGTGTGCATATAACAATAACATGATCACAAGGCACAAACACATAAGGAAAATTAGGAATATCACAAGCATCAGACACATTCACATAAAGAACACTTAAACCACGTAAAAAAGGGGGGAACTCCACCTTAACCAGGTTAGGGCAGAATCAGAAAACATGCCAAAAAGAGGACATATAGGTGAATAACAAATACGTTGGATACACATCAACATCCCAACTGATCAACACTTTAAAAGAAACTTTCTTCCCTCAACAACCATCGATAACCACTAACCCCAACACAAAAGCCAAGGAAAATAAATTCTACAAAAGGCTCAAGTTCAAATCTTTCAAATGCACAATTGAACAATTAAGACCACTTTCGGTTTTCAAATGCCCAGAGGCAAAAACACTTTCTCCATTAAAAAAAAAGAAGCTAAGTTAAACTGAGGTCAGGACATCTTTTGAAAAACCACAACAGATTTAAAAAAATTACACACACAACGATAACACATACACTAAGGTCAAAGGCTATTTTAAAAAACACATCAGTTCTAAGAAATTACACGCACAACATCAGAAACTTTGACACAATAATTTCACAAAGAAACTATAAAAAAAAACACGCAAAAAGCAAACAAGCACATAAAGCATATTTACAACTATCCTAGATACTAACCTACATCTACAAACTATATCCTAACATATAAACCCGCTACAAGCGGTATTTACAATATAAAAGAAGTAAAAAAGTTGAGATAAGCCATTATACCAGAGTAGAATTCCACGTAGGAAACCCAATCCATCGGCGCGATTGATGGCTAACCAGCTCTAATACAACTATTATGTGGTTAGTCATCCATGACCCGCACATGAATGTTGCAGAAGCATGATTTTACTCTTTAAATAATTCCACCTATTACCAATATATTGGGCTCAGTGAATCCTCAGCTTGATCCCCATACCTTGGCCTGAACCCACTGCTCATGACCTAAATCAATTATAGCATCAAGCTACTGTTTGGGGCCCACCGTTTGCTGGGTAACCTCGTCTATGCCTGGAGCTCTGACGAATACCCGTTGAACTTGCAAAAAAAACATGACACCTAATCAAAGAAAGACACAAATTACACGAAGTATAAGATCAACCAATTACGGTAAATTGGACTCAATACTGCCTCCACAAAGTCAGCTCCTCATTGATCGAGCCCGAGGAGCACTGCAGCAGCGTTGTTGACTAACTCTGGCGAAGTCGGACACAACCTACTACACACAAAGATTTTAAACCTCGGCCCAAACTTGTGAAACCATCCCACATGGCTCATTCAGTTGCACGAGCCCGTAAGGCCCGCAATCTGCTCAGCTGCTGCTGGACTTCATCTGGCCTCAGCCTCAGTTCCACTTCCTCGACTACATCAGCTGCGGTCATGAATCAACGTCGTTGTTCCTAAGATATCGCCTTCGCATAGAGCTCCGGTGTCCCTCGTCGAATCGTACCTACAAACAAACACACAACATCCAATTACACGAAGTAATAGATATACACAAAGTAAAAGACTACTCGAGACTAATAGAATTGAGACGACACCGCCTTCACCAAGTCGGCTTGTCGTCGTCTATTGGAGGTGGAACTGCTAAGCACTCTGCACAAGCCCAAACCTATAGGAACAGCCCGAGCTTGCTGCAATGGCCCGCTCAAATCTATGGCCAAAAGTTGTTGTCCAAGCCCGAACTCACTGACCGCGAGCTCATCCCTAACTACTTGATTTCAGATCGTTATCCCACGAAACTCTGGCAAACCGACATAGTTACACCACCTGCAAATGGCAAGTAACAACACTAATTAAGACAGAATTGGGACAATACACAAAGTATAGTAAACAACTCGATAAGTACAATATTGAAAAAAACCACCTTCACGAAAAGTCGATTCATCGTTGATCTGCGCAAGGGCGATGCCAGTGATACGACACTAAATATTCATGCTGGTATTTATGGAAAGCGACCTCATTTCTTGGAAGGAGCATTTGTTCTTAGGGTGGGTGAGCTGGTTTGTAGAGTAGCGACCTGAAGTATGAGGATGAGTTCTCAAATAGAGTCGCAACCTCTTATGATTTTGTTAGCTCGGCATTATCTAGTAACTTGGTAATGGGCTTTATAAATATTAGGCCCGAATGGGCTAATATGGATGGTATTGTGGGGTCCCGATGGATCACATTAAAAGAATCACAGGCCCAGACCTATTCTGGTAATTTGATGAGTAATTTATTATTTATGGGAACTTAGCATAGAGGAGAAATCCTAAAACTAAGTCATTTACGGTATTTATGAAATTATGGTGGGAGAAGGTAACCCTAGCTTGGGGAACACTTCTCTTGTCTATATAAAAGGGGTGCACGCCTCTCTTTATTTTAAGCTAATTAATCCTACTTTGAGCTCTCGAAATTATCTCTCGCACTCGCTAACTTAAGAATCGGAGGACCTTCGTCGGGGCCATCCACCACCTTGGTTGAGGGTGCTGTTTTACAGGATCGGTTAGGTCGCCAGAAGGCTTTTTGGAGATCAACCAAGTCGCTGTGATATAATTTGAAGCTATTCAAGTCGCTGATCTTAGATTTGAGGTTAGTACCCCATGTTCTTGGTAACCAATCTTTTTGGTTTTATCAAGTGGCGCCATCTGTGGGAAAGAGGGACATCGAGTCCTTGAGCGAAATACGTAAGAATACACAATTTTCGTAGGTCTAAAACCTAACTGCGCTATCAATTTGAGAAATCATTATCTTACGTTCAAACTGTTGGGTCGCATTAAGGTTTTTACAAAACCTCAAAGACCTTTTGATTTACATTTTTAACGGTGGAGATCAAATTTTGATATGCGAGGAAATATATATAAATTTCCGGATAAAGCAGATTTTATTTTCAGAGAATTCTGCGCAACGTTTTTCATATTATGATTGTGCATAATAAAACCATTGGATCAAGCCACAGTTTTTATATATTGTTCTAAACGTATCTAAGTTCGATCTGAACGTTGGAGATTTGAATATGAGTTGAAAAAATCTTATAACGGATTTGGAACAGAGTTGATCCTGTTTCTTTAAAATCAAGTTGAACGTCAATAAAAGGTATGCATTGTAATGGTTTGGTGTGATTTAAGGGGGATGGTATAGTTTGGTTGATTGATTTGATTAAGAATATGGGAGACTTGCTTGTGAAATTGATTTATATGAGGATATGCGGATGGTTTATTTGATTGTATGTGGTTTAATTTATTGGAGATGGTATGGTTCGATTGAATGATTGGGAATGCTGGCTTATCAAATTGATTTATAAGGGGGTGCGTATATGTTTTTAATAAATAAGATGAGTCTTCACTAAAGAGTAAGTGTTCATCACGGTGCCTGAATGTGTAGATTCATGAAACCACACCAAGAGTTGCTCATCCTTCTAAATTCTCGTATGAAACCACTGCACTGCCACACTTCAGTCAAATGGTAATAACTCACTGTTGGACTATCCTTTTTGAGATACAATTTTTGTGTTAGAAACTAGACTCGCAGGTACTTCCAAAGGTATATAGTTTGTTCTCTAATTCTATACCAATCAAAACAGTTAAATCCTCAAAGTTGGTATACGTGCTGAAAACTCCATGTCAGTTTTGTTTGATCCTATATGGCTTAATGGTGATATGGTGTTTATGGTTATGGGAAAGGGCAACATTTGATTTGCAAAATGTTTGATTAACATATTATTGGTATGAGTAAGGTTGTTCGGATGATATTTCTGCGATTTGGGGGAGGTTTCATGGGATCTAGTTGTTGAATGTTGGGCAAAATCATTTTGGCGGTCTTAGGGAGATTAAGTGTTTGTTGGAATTCTTCAAATTTTTCTGGGTCGGGGAGTATCCAGTAGTTATGTTTAATTGCCCTGGTCGTTTGGGGTAATGGGAGTAAGTCGGCAGCGTCTGAGGAATGTACCACAGTCACCGAGAATTGGGCTTCGAATTCTGACCAACTGACATCCCTCTCGGGATCATCATGTAGGCCTGACATGGGTGGAGAATTTTATCTTCGTTTTCTTTTCAAAATGTAAGGGTTTTCGGTAGGATTGGAATCAGGGGAGAAATCTGGGTTTTGAGAATTAGGGTTGGAAGATGCTGGTTTCGTCATTAATTGAAAAACACAAAGAGAGAGAGAAGCAGAAAAATATAACAACACTCAGCTGATGCGATACACATATAATTTTAAATTGAAATTAGTTGTTGAAAAGGGAAGATCTAGAGGACTTACTCATTTTCGTTGAGGTCGGAGATGAGCGATGTATTGCTGGTGATTTTCTGAAAGTTAGAGAAAGCGCGAGCTTTTTCCACAGAGCGAGAATGGCGATTATTCTTGTGTTTTTGGTAAAAGTGACGAGTATGTGGGCGTGGAAGGGTTTTGTGTATGTTAGGCGGCATGAAAAGGTGATGTGACAGATTGGAGCGGGAATTTAATAGGGTTTCTGAGATTATTTTGGGCCTTTCATTTCTGGCCCAGCATATTTATTATACTACGAGAAAATGGGGAGATGACACGTATCCGACATGCTGTCAGGGTGCATTTAATGAATCTTTAATGGGATGTGAAAGAAAGAAAAAAGGCGTATTTTGACTTTTTGAACACTCATGATTATATTTTCTTGGATTATTGTGCTTAGGTACGACTACAAGTCGCGGATGGGTGGTTTTATGATTCAGGTCGATGGGTGTACAGGGTCAGTGAGCATATAATATGGGGACTTATAAGCAACCTATTCTTTTGGGAGGAGTATTATTCCTGGGGTTGAGCGAGCTGATCTCTCAGAGGTCGCGAATTTATATGGTAAGGTCTTGGTGAACGAACAGTATGATAACTCGAAACGGCGAGTTGGGTTATTCTGAATTGTGGTATGGTAAGCAGATATGGCGATTTATTTATGATTTATGTTTAAGTTTTTATGTGTGCTTTCAAGTGATTGCGTTCTTTAATATTTTTACATATTATACCTGATTTCGTACCTCAATTCCGCGAGTTATATCATCAGAACAGAAAAAAAGAAGAGATTTCGGGTTTTTTGTTAATGTTGATCAGCCAGAATATGGGGGACTAGCTGATATGACACTAAATATTCATGCTGGTATTTATGGAAAGCGACCTCATTTATTGGAAGGAGCATTTCTTCTGAGGGTGGGCGAGATGGTTTGTAGAGTAGTGACCTGAAGTATGAGGATGAGTTCGTATATAGGGTCGCGACCTCTTATGATTTTGTTAGCTCGGCGTTATCTGGTAGTTCGGTAATGGGTTTTATAAATATTAGGCCCGAATGGGCTAATATAGATGGTATTGTGGGGTCCCGGCGGATCACATTAAAAGATCACAGGCCCAGGCCTATTCTGGTAATTTGATGAGTAATTTATTATTTATTAAAACTTAGCATACAGGAGAAATTCTAAAACAAAGTCAGTCACGGTATTTATGGAATTATGGTAGGAGAAGGTAACCCTAACTTGGGGAACACTTCTCTTATCTATATAAAAGGGGTGCACGCCTATCTTTATTTTAAGCTAATTAATCCTACCTTGAGCTCTAGAAATTATCTCTCGCAATCGCTAACTTAAGCGTCGGAGGACCTTCGTCGGGGTCGTCCACCGCCTTAGCCGAGGGTGCTGTTTTGCAGGATCGCTTAGGTCGCCAAAAGGCTTTTTGGAGATCAACCAGGTCGCTGTGACATAATTGGAAGCTGTTCAGATCGCTGTTCTCAGATTTGAGGTTAATACCCCCTATTCTTGGTAACCAATCCTTTTAGTTTTATTAGCCGGCGACAAAAAACTCTGGCAAACAACACAGCCGTTGCACCGAGAGGTCAACGCCAACGAATGAAAGAAAGTCACGTCAAAGTCCAACTCGAATATCCTTTTGGTTGCCCTTTCTCTTTGTAACAAACCCGGTAACTGAGAACTCATCGGGACGATGCTCAGACCTCACCACTAGTTGCTACCACTGGAAACAGACTACCACCCCATTTCGATCGCAGGTCTAAAACCCAACTCGTCGACGATAAACTCTGTCAAGTCTCAACTTACTTAAACGACAATATCACAATGATACGGCCATTAAAAAACTCAAATTATCTCACACACAAGTCGACTTTTTAACCGAAAAGAAATGAGAGTGGAGAGATACAGACGTAAAGTTAGAGACAAAGGAGTGTACTCACTGCAAGCTAGGATTTCGGGTTGGGAGTTATAAGGATGGATAAATGGATTGGATTTAATCCTCAAATTGACGGCCAAGAACAGATAAGAGAGTGAGCATCCACGAGCTAATGAAACCGATCTGACAAATGGGTTGTGTAAACTTTCCAGGTGGGCTTGGACTGAGCAAAGAAACAAGTGGGCCTGGGAAACCAATGTGGGTGGCCTAATCCACTAAATATCATTTCGGGCAACAATTCCAACAGTATTTATAAACAAAATTGATAAGAGTAAAGGATTTGATCGAAAGAAAATAAGAAGAAAAGATAAACCTCTCAAAAGAAAATTCAATTTTATTACAAAGAGAAACAGTTAAGAACACGAGGTTCTACTCGGAAATATCCCGACCACTTTATAGCCGTCAGAATACTTCGATTCACAGATAATTATAATAATTGACACTAAACTACTTTAATAGATAAATAACTCTAACCCCACCAAAATACTTTGATCCAAAAATAATCTAACAACTGACAATAAACTATTTAAATGGATAAATAACTTCAACCTGACCCAAAACAGGGGCGGATCTACAGCTTCTCCTGGGGAGGCCACGGCCCCCGTGACGATTTTCAAAGTTTTATTGTATATAGGGTTATTATGGGTTTGTTTATATAATATTCAGTCTCAATTTAACATTAACTATCAACCTAGTGAAGTGGTTAGAGCTCCTCTTTGTCAACTAAGTGGTAAGGGTTTGATCCCCACAACTAACATCTCTGGATGCTTATTTGTTCTTTCCTTTTTTTTATATCGTCCTTTTTTTCCTTTCATTTTTCTTTTAGTTTTTTGGCTTTTCTATTTTGCTTTTTTGTAATTTTCTAATTTTTTTTGTTTTGTTTTTCCCTCTTTTAATGTCCTTTCTTTCTTTATAGATTTTTGTTTGTCATTTTTATTTTTATTATTTTCCTTTTACCCCAATTCTTTGTCATCTTTTTTCTTTCCCTTTTTATATTGATTTTTTTTTTCCTTTCATTTTTCTTTCAATTTTTTGGCTTTTCTATTTTTCCTTTTTTTTTTTATAATTTTTTTATTTTTTTTGTCTTTCCATCTTTTAATTTTCTTTCTTTCCTTATATATTTTTGTTTGTCTTTTTTCTTTTTTTTTTCCTTTTCCCCCATTTTTTTTGTTTTATCTAAGATGATTTAATGATATATTAAAACTTAAATAGATAAATTACTAAGATTTGAGCCCATATAATTCAACTAATTAGCATTATTAATTTGGATTTCTATTTTTTCATTTGTATTATTTTTTATCATATAATATGTAACAGTTTTTTTAATTCGCCGCCTCCCCTAACTCTAAAACCTGGATCCGCCCCTGACCCAAAATATAAAAAATTTTCTATATATTAATGTGAAACCTCTTATCCTATTTATATATTTATCATTCTTCATTAGTTTTGAAAAAGATTATGATATTTCGATGTCTTTGAGCCTAATACCTAATTTAGTTTTTTATATTGTTTTTTTTGTTTATTATATTTTACCTAATTTAATATTTTACTAATATTATATTTTGACTGATTCAATATTTTTTTCTTTTATTATATGTTACCTAATTTAATGTTTTCTTTCACATATTTTGCATAATTCAATATCTTACTTTTATTCTTATAATATAAAATATATATAAGTTATATCTAATTAGAAAACATGTATATAAGTTGAATTAATTTTTATTTATAATAAAAGTTGAAATAATTTTATTCGAATTTTAAATATTTATTTAAGAAAATATGAGTTATATAAAATTATTACAAAAGAAAATAAATATAAAAAATATAAACTTAAATTTCTTTATCTAATCCTAATATAATGAACTGAAAATAACATTAAAAATATATATTAAAAACTATCGCTACGCCAAAAGAAAGAGAAACAAAAAAGATAAAATATAATAATAATAATAATAATAATAATAATAAATTATCGTGCCTAGGAAAATAAATATTAAATATATCCCAAGATTCTTTATCTAATCCCAATAAAATACATTGATACACACATTATATATTTATATGAACAAATTATTGTCTTAAGCAGAAAAATAAATAATATTACATATATTACAAGTTAGATGTAAGACGTTTATTCAATAGAATTATCAGTACCTTATAGATTTTAATCTTCTATATCACATATTCACATGCGACACGTGGGTGTTGTATGTTTTTATTTTTTCAAACTCAATTTTCTATGGGTTTTCCCGTCAAGTTTATAGTATTTTGATATACTTTACAACTAATTTTGAGACTCGCGGTAAAAAAAACTTGAAAATTTTTTATTATGAAGAATAGTCTTACTTTAATTAGAACTGTAAAGCCCCAAACAAAATACTACCTTAATAGTAATATAAATAAATAAACAAATAAGCACACTCTCACCTTTTGTTCGTTTAAAACTTGCTAGTAGACTCAATACAACTAAACTTTATACAAATAAAAACCAAACTGATAAGAGGTAACCCTAGACAACGAGCCACTCTTCACTGGAAGGATCAAGATTAGGGTCACTCTCACAACGTTGATATCTGGAGAGTTTGGTTTTAAAACAAAAGACAGCGTGAGCTAAAAGAGCTCAGAGAGGGAAAGCAAATGGAAATGCAATTTTTTTTAAATATAAAATTAACAAGAGTTTAGAAAATAATTTTCGTAAAATAATGAAAGCTCTTGGTGTGAAAATCTATTTTCATGCCTGTAACAAAACTTTAGTCAGCAACAAGCACATAATTCAATCAAATTATGACTTCAGTATTTTAATCAAAATTAAATTATTTTAGAAAGATTAAACAATAGATTTTCCCAAAATCTAATCAATTATCGTATTTAAAATACACAAGTAATACTAACTTATTTTCAAAAGATCAATTGAAACAATTAAAAGTTGAACAGACAAGGAAATCTGTCTCGTTCTAAAAAATTCAGTCCGATTAGTGAGTGCTCGGGTACAAAACTCTAGAGGTGGCTTCCGCGCGTAGCACTTAGCTCGCGAAGGAATCTGGAAGTGGCTCCCACGCGTAGCACTTAGATGCCGAGCCAGATTAACTCACATAAACATAGAATTGAAGTCTATCAAACATCGACCCACACGTTTCCACTCACCATGAAAGATGACACTCCAATAGGCCGAAGCCTCAGTCACCTTATCCCTCTCAGTAGGCTCGACGTCCTTTATCCATGGGATTCAAACCCAGTGTACACCATATTTCAGAATATACCCAATCTACGACCCAAATCCTGCTGTCGTCTCTAACCCGACCAGGAAAAATGGGAATAGGTACAACGAGTAATCAAGCAAGAATCACAGGCAACCTGCTCGATTGATTGCCCAAACTACTCGTGCCTGACAGACAGTGACAGTGACAGACAGTAACCGTCGATAACAGACAGTCGATATCAACATTCAAGTTCAAATGATATCAATAACCTTTGATATAAAATTATATAATTGGACTTATGATTAAGCACAAGCACAAGGTCAATGTACACTTGCATATTTTCCCTCAAAATACTATTTTTCAAAAGGCTTATACAAGCAGAAAAATATGTTCAAGCAGCAAGTGCATCATGATTTGGAGAATCTCAAACTTTCCAGTTAAGAATATTTTACTCACAGATAAGCACAAACAACGCATTATGATTCGAAAATATTCAATCTTCCAAGTTATGAAAGTTTTACTCGCAAATAAGAACAAACAACGCATTATGATTTGGAAATATTCAAACTCCCCATTAAGTAAGTTTTACTCAAATTTATTGAAATTCTTTTGAAAATCAAGAATATGCTACGACGACTTTACGAGGTTTCTGATCAGTACATGAAAGGCCTCGTCATTTTAAAAGCCCATGTTGAGTCATAAAATATAATATAATTACAAAGATTATAAATATAATGTATATCAAAGTAATATCTAAGATCCTAAGACACTTGGAAGTGAAACTAATAATCTACAATGCAAAATATGATGATAAGAAAGTTTGGGCCTCAATTCTTGAAATCTCGAGTTCAAAGGGTAAAATTGTAATATTGGATACATCTTACGTAGGAGGATGTTATAACGAAGTTATGGTTTGAATTTTAAATTATTTGGAAGTCGTTTGACCCATTTCGGCTCAAAATAAGAAAGTTGTACGGTTTTGAAAAATTAATAAAGTAATTGGGGGTCAAAATGAGATTTTCAGAATTTGAAAAGTTTTGTGGGTTAATCTGATATTTTGAAGACTCTAATTTGGGGTTAGCTTGAAGTAAGTTAAAACAGGGGGACTAAATTGGAACTTAAAGGGGTAAAATTGAAATTTTCAAAATTTTCAATTGGGTTCAAAACTCTATCTAATTCTCAAAAGCATATCCCTCAACTTCTAACTCATTTTGTTTGAACCCCTAAGCTTTCTACAACCACCTTCCATGCCCGTATCCTCCCCTTGTCGGCCCAGCTTCTCTCCGACCACCACCGCACCATCATCCCTCACAATAAAACACACATGTGGCACAAACGTAAAAATTTAACAACACACACACACACACACACACAGTAAACTCGACATACACGGTACACACACCTCATAGAGATACAAAAATACTTAGCGAAAATCAAAATCCGAGTTTAAAAACATGTAACGTATGAAGAGAGCTTTCTGATAGTGTATGGGTCATAAAATTCCAATATTCAAAATGGCCAAATTGGGGTTGCCGGCATCTGGCGATTTGAGGCCTCGTTACTACATATCTGACATCGGTTCTCAAAAATAAATATATAATCGGATACTATTCATCGATACAAACAAATAGATATATAAAATAACAACTTTGGACCTTCCGTTTGCCAAAAATCGGTCGCCAAAGTTCGACGGTGCCGGTCACGAGCGGTGACCATACGCAGGGAATTTGTCGGCGTTTTTCCAATGATACAGTGCTCCGATCGTTGATCTGGAGGTGGAGTTGGAAATCTTATGAAACTGTCTATCTATGGTATGAATTTCAGAATGATCCGTTGGTTGGATTTTCTCCAGATTTCCAATGAGTCTTTGTTGCCAAAGGTGTCGGTCGACAATGAGGCTGGAAGAGGATAGAAATGAAAAGGAAAAATGACACGTGGGTTCTTATTTGATCAAGTTGTAGCATAAATAAGGGGGATGAGGCGGTTAGAATATTGGGCTTGAGCTCAGTATTTGGGCCTAAATCTTGGAGCCGGGCTCAATGGTTTGGACCTATTTAATTGAATTTTGTTTGAAGGATTTTGTCCCCAATTTAACACATTGAGTCAAAATAAAAAATATACTATGTGTATTTATTTTTGCTATAATATAAAATAAATAGAAATATAAATTTCATAATATCCGATATACATTCCAACAAAATAATATTGTAATATAAGGGTAAATAGACGGGGCTTCACAAGAACAAATAATGTTCTGATTTGTGTGTATTGTGAAAATAATCTTCCTGTAAATAGAACAAATAAAATTAAAATTTGTATGTACCACTTTCAATATCATTATGTTTTGTACTTTTAATAAATTTTACTCCTTTTCAAATACCGCATAATATGCGGATGTTAAACTAGTGCGTGTGTGTGTGTGTGTGTCCTTTATATATTAGTGCAGAATCCTCATATCCTATATGTCTACTTTCCATACTTGTTAGTTTCGAAAAAAATTCTGGTGTTTCGAAGTCATCTAACCTAATATCTACCTAATTTAATATTTTCTTTTATATATATATATATATACATACACCTTATTTAATATTTTTGTGTTATTATTAACTTAATTTAATACTTTCTTTTTATTATATGTTACTTAATTTAATATTTTCTTTATCATATATTACCGAACTCAATATCTTACTTTTATTTACCTAATAAAAAAAATTCATATTTAATTAGAAAAAATTTACATAAGTTGAATTAATTTTTATTTATAATAAGTTGAAATAATTTTAGAACTTCAAATATTCTATTTAAGAAAAATAAGAGTTATATAAAATTATTACAAAAGGGAAATAAATATTAAAAATATAAACATAAATTTTGATATCTAATCCTAATATAATGTATTGAGAATAACATTAATAATGAATATGAAAAACTATTGTTACGCTAAGAGAGAGAGAGAGAGTAACAATAACAAGAAAATAAGATAAATAAATTAGGGACAATTCCCGTTTACTCCAATAGGAAAGTATTTATTCCCAAAAAATCCATTGAAAAGTATTGATTCTCATTTACTCATTCAACTTCTCATTTAATCAAACTAATACATAAAAGTACAAATTTATCCTTACTAACCCGTTTTATTTTTCAATTTTTATTTTTCCCCAAATTTCAAATAAGATCCATATTAATTTCATACTACCATGTTAATCATGTTTTATTTTTTAATTTTTATTTTTTCCCCAAATTCAACTCAAATAAGATTCGACGTACTCCGATCGAATTCCATACTACATTCATAAAAAATTTCATACTACGTTGTGGAATTCTATCGAATTTCATACTACATTCATAAAAGTTCATACTACGTTGTGGAATTCCAATTCATACTACGAATTCCATACTATATTTATAAAATTTCATACTACATTTTGGAATTCCAATTCCAATCGTACTACATTCCATACTATGTAACCGAATTTCATACTACATTGTCATTGGACTCCAGTCAAATCTCATATTACGTTGTAGAATTCCATACTACTTCGTCAAAATTTCAAAATAGTACGTTATAAAATTCCATACTACATCGTCAAAATTTCATACTGATTCGTGTAATTCCATACTCATTCATTGAATTTCATACTAAAAGAATTCAAATTTTTTTTCAATCATAATTCGTATGAAATTTTAAATTACACCTACTATATAATCAATTTCATACTAATTCTTTTAAACTTCATACTAACTCTATTAAATTTCATACTACCTGTAAAATTTCATACTAATTTTATTAAATTTGTAACTACTTATCGTATCAAAATTTCATACTAGTTTAATTTCATCAACAAATCAACAAATCCAAAATTTCTAAGATCGATCTTATCGGCCCGAACAACCATGTTTTTACTGCTAATACTGCTCGTGCTCATTCCAGAAAACCTCTATCACTCGATTTTCCTCTGCCTTTCAATCTGGAGATAGCTATGAAGCTTGTTTTCACATCCATGTTGYGAATAATCAAGCCCGACAAGYTGAACCTTAATTTTAAYAACAGTAACAAAAAACACAGAATTAAGAAGTTGGAACTAAAATAAGCGAACCGRCACTGTTAATTRCAAAAGAAAACATAAATATAAAATATAATACTCACCRAGATTAATTTGATTTYGTATCTAATGCACACCAGGTGTTTGTTTGAAGAAAGAATCTTTCGATCAACATTTGGGAAAATAAGCAAATACAAAAGTATTAGATTTTAACCTTTAATCTCYGCATATATATGTATATATAGTGAAGAGTTATTTTACTATTAGAATCCTTTCAAAAAAGGAGAAAGAAAAGAAAAGGAATCAATTATATGTATACTCCGAAGCAAATAAGGCAAAAAAGAGACCAATAATTCTAGGAAACAATACATTGGCTTTTTAAGAATTCAATATCCTAAAACAATTTTCAACTGCCAAGAATTATAGCTAAAGGACTCCCAAAGAAAAAATCCATCTGAAGCAGAAACGAAAGAAAAATAAATCCACACACCAGTTGCGAACACTGACGAGGCGACGACTACCGGCGGTGGCTTGGGCTGCGTGTTTAGGTTTTAAATCTGACATTACCGGCAGGATGTGGTGGCGACCTTCGCAGCGGCGCACAACTGTGGGTCCAGATGATAGGTTTCTTATTATGGGTTTCAAATCGTGAGTTTCGGTGGTGGTTCAGATGACTTGTCTGTTTTTGATTTGAGATTCAGGGTTTCGATGTGATCTATGTTTTTTTTTTTTTTACTTTGGTTCCATATTTTTGGCTCGGTAACGGAAGTGAATCGATTGTTGGAGATGGCTGCGAAGAAGAATATTGAGAACTTGAGATGGTGTGACGGCTTATAATTACGCTGGAGGGATGTGGGAGATGGAATGAGAGAGGTAGGGTTGATGAGGGAGTGATAAAGGCTTTTTTCTTTTTTTCTTTTTGTTGAAAGGGTATTTTAGATAATGTAGTTATAATTTTGATTAAATGGAGTGTTTTATACTTAGATGGGATAAAAGAAAAGTTGAATGATTATTAAGGAATTAATGCTGATGTAATTGTATTATATGGGAATTATCCCAATAAATTATTACATCTAGGAATATAAATATTAAATATATTTTAAATCACCTTATCTAATCCCAATATAATGCGTTGATAAACACATTATTAATGTCTTATGAAAAAAAAAAGGAACAAAAATATTAATAAATATTACATTTACTAGAAGTTAGATATTCGATGTTTTTAAATAAGATTATTAGTGTCTTATAGATTTTAATTTCTATCACATATTCACATGCGACACACAAGTATTGTATGTTTTACATATTTACAAACTCAATTTTCTACGGGTTCCTCGCACACACAATTTTTTGTGGCTTTTTTGTCGAAATATTAGATGGAGGCTGAAAATAACAAATTCCCTCAAATTCTTTGAAATCTCTGAAGAAAATCGAAAAGAAAAAATGAATTTTTTTCGTTCGAATTTGCTCAAGAATTTAGGGTTTGGTTGTTTTGAATTATAATCTTTCGATTTCGATCCCAATTTTGGGGTGGGTTTTCAAAGAGGAGAAGTGTGGGAGACGGAGGAGAAATTGAGGCAGCGGATTAGGTAAGATTTGGTTTTTCTTTTTTTCTTTTATTTTTTATGTTAACATATATTGTGGGATAGGAAAAATGAGGATTTTTTGGTCAATTTATGTCAATTTCCTGAACCAATTTCTAAACATATAGCTTTTCTCAAAAAATTATGGTAATTTATTTAGAAACCCACAAAACACCATTCTAAATTCACTGTTCACTTCCAAATAAATGTTATCCACTTGCAAACTTTCATTAATCATCACAAATCACAGTGGAAGAAGTCCAACATTTCCCAAAACTAATACAGTCAAAAAATAGAATTTGAGTATGTGTATATGGACACGCACATACACACAACCATTTTATAATTATATAGAGAGAATATAGTAAATATATTTAAGTTGTTATTTGTAATAAGAATTTTTTTTAGGTTGCAATGTGAATAATTATTTTACCTGATTTATATTATATTTTTCATGATTTATTAATTTTGAGACTTATGAAATAAGTATTACTGATAAGTTATGTATTTTATTTATGTATTGTCTTTAATCTTTTCAGTATTACATTTTATCATTTAATAATAATTATGTTTGTTTTTATGATTCATTTTCATATTATAAATAATTATTTATAATTTACTTATAAGTTATTATATTCTTATTTATCTGTTTTTTTTTAATCTTTCCCATATTACTTTTTATATTTTTTTTAATAAATATGCCTATTTTGCAGTTTTTTTTCATATTATAAATAATTACTTAGAATATTTTCATAATATATTTTTTTACATATTTTAATATTTATTTTATTTATTTTATGATTTTTTTTTAAATTTTCAGATTTACTGACATTGTGTTCATAGTTTAATTATAAATTATTGTATTTGACTTATTTGATTTTTTTTCAATATTATTTTTAAAATATTTATTTAATATTATAATATTTTTTTCGATATTTCAGATTTTAAACAAATACTTAGAACTTATTTATAGTTTTTTTTATTTTTAACTAACTTTTTGTATATTTATATATATAAGGGTGGGTTCAAATGGAACCATATCATTATATGCGAACCTGCGAGATAGAACTTTTATTATATATCAGCAGTGCTTTTATTATACAATCTCATTTCTTTATTAATATTTTCAGTTATATACACCAGCAATGCTATTATTATATAATCCTAATATTTTTAATTAAATAAGGAAATATACAAAAAAATCTGATTCGTCCATTTAATTAGATTTAAGGCCCATAAATGACTCTATGTTCACATATAGGAACATAGTTCTCATTTAAACCTAATCCTATATATATATATATATATATATATATATATATGGGAAAAAAAGTTTTCACCCCCCAAACTATTTCGATTTTCAGAATTTACCATACGAACTTTTTTTTTTGGACAAACCACCATCTGAACTATACGTTTTTTGCAACTTACCCCCTGAAATCAGGATTTTGGTGGGTTTGGATGCAAAATCCATTTTGTTAAGGACTTTTTTGGTAACTTCAATCCTTATTTCTAATCCTCTCCCCTTTCTCCGCCCTAATCTACCATTACTACAATGATAACGGTACGACGGACCTCCTCTCCATGGCGAAGAAGATCAGTAACGATATTTCGCGGTTTAAAAAACCGTTGTGCCGTTATCATTGTAGAAATGGTAGATTAGAACGAAGAAAGGGGGGAGGATTAGCAATAAGGAATGAAGTTACCAAAAAAACCCTTAACAAACCGGATTTGGTATCCAAAACAATCAAAGTCCTGATTTCAGGGGGTAAGTTGCAAAAAACGCATAGTTCAGATGGTGGTTTGTCCCAAAAAAAAGTTCGTATGGTAAACTGTGAAAATCGAAATAGTTTGGGGGCAAAA
>BMAC01000591.1:544664-581175 GCA_014905375.1 Phtheirospermum japonicum
TCTGAATTTCTTACTACATGTCCATGGAGTCAGTTCCGGTGGCCGGAATTTATTTTCGGCGTTTTTTTTTTCTGCCCAAAATTTCTTACTGTATGTCTGAATTTCTTACTACATGTCTATGGAGTCAGTTTTTTTTCAACCCATATATTTTTGTTACTATATGTCTGGATTTTTTTACTATATGTATGCATTTCTTACTATATGTGAAAACATTTCTTACAATATGTCCCAACATTTTTACTTAATGTCCAAAAAATAATTCCGGTCACCGGAAATAATTCTTACTATATGTAACAGATTTTTTATTTAATGTCCAAAAATTTATACTTGATGACAAAAAGTATTTTATTTGATTGCAAAAGTTTCTTGCTTTGATATGCAAATGTAGTTATGTATTTTTTACTTATTACTATTTTTTTTTTACTTATTACACACTTTTGTTTTGCCAAAAAAAATAGAGAAAAAAATTCTTGCTTAATAGCAAATTATTATTATGTATTTTCTTATTTAATACAAATTATATATTATTATTTTATAGTGAAATTTCATACTTTATGTTCAAAAAATTAATAAAGTTTCTTACTTTATATCCTTTAAAGTAAGAAAGTTTGTTATTTTATATTCGAATAAGTAGGAAAAGTTCTTATTTTATAGTGAAATTTCTTACTTTATTTTCAAAAATAAAGATATTTTTAATTTATGTTAAAAAAAAAAGAGAAAAAATCTTACTTTATAGTAAAAATCTCATACTTTATGTATGAAAAAGTAAGAAAATTTCTTATTAAAAATTCCTTACTTTATAGTGATATTTCTAACTTTATATTTAGTGGGCAAAAAAAAAATATAAAAAAATCTCGCCGGAAAATTTTCCGGCGGCCGGACAACAGCAGCGGTGGGGTGGCCGGCGGGAGGTGGTGGTGTATTGTTTATTGATATTGTTATTATTATTATTATTATATTATTAGGGTAACCTTGTAATTGTATATTTGTAGTTGGACTATTTGATATTTTGTATAATTAGTTTTAGTATTTGACAAAAATATTTTTTCCCATTTAGTATTTGACAATTGCCCCAAAAAACTGAGTTACTCTAAATTTATTCCTTACTCGGAAAAATAATTGTTTGCAAACTATACGTGTTTTATATTTTACAATTTAAAGTATATTTTGTTATAAATAATTATCTGTCCTGTACAAAATTTGCTATTTGCAACCACATCTAATATTCCGTTAAAAAATACACAAAAATGTGAGCAGTTAACATTTTGAACGGAACATGAATCAGAGGATGTATTAAACAAATTTCGTGTAGTACGAATTAATCCGGAAAAAAACGTAAAATATCTATAATACGAATTACAAAAATAATTTTTTCAAATAATAATTCTAACTATTTGAAAATCCTACGAGGATATTGCCTACAATCTCGGATCTCATTTTCTAATATATCACATTTGTTTTCCTTTCGAGCGCTGTTGCTTTTTCTTTGATCCGCATTGTAGTTTTGAAATCATGCAACTTATAAACTTTATAAGTTTAATCAGGGGAATGAGCAGTGCATGGGGCTCGTGAAGTGATATGTACCCCACCCACGTGAAGCATTAGATGCAATCCAATCAAAGTCATTTTAACTTGTCACACACACAAACCTTTCTTGACCTCTTTCCTTTGACGCTCGCGTTGGACAATTTGACGTACGAACTGTCGTTTTGACTCCAACACTCAACTCTTTTTCTTGCACGACATTTTCATACTCACATGTACACCCCATCACTCTCTCTCCCACATGTACAAAAGTGTGGGTTTAATTAAATAAATAATATATATTTAAATATAAATTAAAAAAATGTGTTAATTTGAAAATAACTTACGAAAATGTATCGGGACGCTCCTGGCAATAGCGTCCCGCTCACATTCTAGAAGGTACAAATAGTAATCGTTCTAGAATGTGAGCGGGACACTATTCCCAAGTGCGTCCCGCACCTAGTGTGACATTCTAGAAGTTATATATAAATAACCGTTATAGAATGTGAGTGGGACGCCATTCCAAGGGCTTTCCGCACCTAAAGTGACTTTCTACTCTTTTTTGGGTATGAAATGAAAAAAAAAATTAACATTTTCACAAAATTAATAACTTTCTCATTTACAAATAAAATCAATTTTATTAAACAATTAACAACTAAACAAGAAACTAAATAAATTCAAATTTTCACATAATTAATGATTTCGCACAAAATAAATAAATAAAGACTTTTTTTTTCACATAATTAATAATTTCATATAATTTAATTTTCACATAATTAAGAATTTTACACAAAATAAATCAATTGACATATTAACAAATTTAATTATTCACATAATTAATAATTCTATCACAAATCAATAAATTTAAATTTCACAAACTTATAAATTATTAATTATGTGAAAAAAAGTCTTAATTTATTTATTTTGTAAGAAATCATTAATTATGTGAAAATTCGAATTTATTCATTTCTTGTTTAGTTGTTAATTATTTAATAAAATTTATTTTATTTGTATGTGAGAAAATTATTATTTTTGTGAAAATGTTATTTTTTTTCATTTCAAACCCAAAAAAGAGTAGAAAGTCACTTTAGGTACGGGAAGCCCTTGGAATGGCGCCCCACTCACATTTTAGAACGGTTATTTATATATACCTTCTAGGATGTCACACTAGGTTCGGGACGCATCTGGGAATAGCGTCTCTCTCACATTCTAGAACGGTTACTATTTGTACCTTCTATAATGTGAGCGGGACGCTATTTCCAAGAGCGTCCCGACACATTTTTGTAAGTTGTTTTCAAACTAACACATTTTTTTAATTCATATTTAAATATATATTATTTATTTAATTAAACCCAAAAGTGTGTACCTTATATCGATGGCAAGATTAGAGTTTATGTTTATATTTATCGAACAATAAATTTAAATATTGACTAAATTGAATTAAATACAAAATAATAACTTAATAAGAATATTTTCTTTTTTATCTATTGAATTTTATTAATTAACACACAAATATAATACAAGTACACATAATGAAATTATTCATATGTTAATCTTCTTGTATCCTTTACTTAATTAATATCTGTCGCAACCTCATATTGGTCTAACAGTAAATCGAAGTCACTCCAATTTACTTGAATAACTTTTTGAACTCATTTTAATATGTTGTTATCAATTTCTTGTTGATTAGTATTGTGATTTCTGTATTTTATAAAAACTCAACTAGTTTGAATAAACAATCTCAAGTATCCATAAAACTAAACTAAAGCTCTTGCTATTTTCTCTCCGTGAAAGCGTGTCTATACAATACACAAGTGAAAACTATTTAAAGGCTAAAAAAGCTAATGTATTTCAAGGAAAGAATTTTCAAAAATATTTCCTTAACTTGAAAATATCTTTCCTTAACTTCACTTGATCTTCTTTCTTAATTTGCTTGCTTGATTGTTTTCTTGCTTATAAAGATCTTTCTTCCTTTCCTCAACCAAAATCTTGTTGATCTAATACTTCAATCTGATTCAATTCAATATCCTTTAACCTAAAATACATAATAATCAATGAGAAATAGTCTCAATAAATTGGGTTATTCGTACATTAAGTCCATAAAAGGAAAGTAAGCTATCAGTCTTGTTGGTACAATGCAGCAAGACACAATCAAATTGCTTGTGATCAAATATGTGAATCTCAATATATTTACAATCTCACCCTTTGGCGTTTGATTACAAACCTGCAAAGTCAAATTAGTTGATTGTTCAACCAATTCGTGCAGCCAATATAATCACAAGGGCCAATTAAAAACCTCCCCTCCTGAATATAGGGTCCAACCATGAGTTCATTAAAAACACTCCCCCTAAAGGGATCACTCCACTTCAACATCAATCTTCTGACAACAATTACTTTGTCCTTGTCATTGAGACTTACCTATTCTTCTCCCCATTTTGAGATCCAGAATCCAAGAAATCTGCACCAGTTCCAAATAGCAGTGGCCTCAAGAAAAAAAAAAAGCCTTACAATAGTAAGCGCACATAGCCTACAGAATAACGAGTTTAACTGCAACCTATCTATCATCCTGCAAAAAATAAGTTATCTGGGATAACATCAATAGACACTGTCTCTTCCACTAATGGAATAACATGTTGTGGAATGCAGACAACAAATCGAATAATGACTGTAACAACACAGTGCGAACAAAAATCTCATAGTGGCAAAAACTTCTAAAGTTAAACACAAGAAGTTAGACAAAGAAGAGCATAACATAATTCACATGCCCTAATACAATAGAATGAGAATTTAAACAAGTCAGAACAATAGCTTCAGGAGAATATGGATGTGTGTGACCTTTAAAAAAATATATCACACTAGTAACCTCTAAAAAAAACATTACACCCCCAAAAATAACCTCCCACAATTTCATCCAAAAATGACTTCCAATACTCCAAGTACAAGCATCATTTTCAATATGATTTCGAAAGGAAAAAGACTTTCGGACCATTAAGTTATTTATGGACAAGGTCAAAAAGAAAACTGCCCAAAACTAATGACATCTCTTCCAAAAAATTAGGCACAACAAATCTCCTTGAGAATCTCGGATGTAGTATACCAAAAAAGAAAAGAAAGTTAATAAAAAATACGTGATCGAGCTCTAAGAGTATATGCTAGAAATTTTTACATGTTCAACCAAGATCACCATATAACTAAAATTCCCTCTTGTGCTACAATTTTGCTTAAGATTTTATAACATAGGAGGCAAACCAACCTTATAACTCCAAACAAACCAATATATAATAAGCAAGTCACTCACATCCTAGTTTAATTATGTGCATATCCATTGGGAAAATGAAAAACTACCCTCTAACAAGATGATGTGGTGAAAGAAAAACTCACATATAGTTTCAGTAGCTGTGCAATCACAAAATACAGGAAGACAACCCTATGACGAAGTGGTGTGTTGTTTTATTTCTCAATCTTTTGCAAGTAAATTCTTTGTGATAGTTCAACCAAGAAAATCAGTCTCATCTTAATTTCATTATATGCACAACCGTTAGGAGAATGAGGGCCACCCCTTGACAAAGTAAAGAGGTGATTGTTCAAACAATCTTTACACATAATTTCCGTAGGTTTACATCCACAATTAAGTCGGAAGACAACCCTATGATAGGGTGGTGTGTAGATCGAAATCCAAGAATTTATGGTAGTTTCAGTAGGTGCACAACCAGTAATCAATCGGAAGGCCACCATGTCACAAGGTAAATTTTGAAAAGAAACATGCTACTAGCATTCTTATATCGCCATAAAATTAACTTGTTCGAACAGAGCATATCAGAAGTTTACACACATCTTACATTTTCTATTTGCATGTAGCTCTTGACATAATGCTAACTTTCACACTACATATAATTTGAAATATTAAATCTTTCCTGACTTCACAATGGGAATTTTGTGGTATATTATTGAAGAACTAAGAATAGTCAAAAGCATAGTTCAACTGGATGAATAGTGAAATACAAGAGAGAAAATAAAAAGAAAAGTAAAACAAATGTCTAATGTAAAACATATATGAGTGTAGTAATTGTAAATAGTATCATATGATGTAAATTCCTAATGATTTTGTCAAGGCAATAAATCATTTGGTATCCAAAGCTTTTGTAAAAATATCGTCAATTTGGTGTTCAGTTTGAACATGTTCAATAATAATAAAACTTTCTTCTACCAAGTCCCTAGTGAAATAATATCTTATATTAATGTGCTTTGGTCTGGAGTGTTGAACAGGATTTTGGGAAATATATATTTCACTCATGTTATCATAGTAAAGAAAGGCAATTCGAACAATAATGATATAATTATCCATCATTTTGTTTCATCTATAGAAATTGAGAACAACAACTACATATTGCAGTGTATTCGGCTTCGGCCGTTGATAGAGATACACTGTTTTGTTTCTTTCTTATTCAGAGACTAGATTATTACACATATAAAAACATCCTCCAAGATGAGCTTATTATATCATCGAAATCTCCATCTCAATCAGCATCACAAACCTGCAAGATTAGAGTTAGTTTCACTAGTGTACCAGATTCCAAAGTTCGTTGTTCCACCAACATAACAATTTATTCTCTTGTCTGCTTTCAGATGTGATTCTTTGGAATTTTCTTAATAATTAGAACACATACCAATACTAAAACAAATTAGTTCTGTTGGCAGTTAAATAAAGTAGACTACCAATCATGCTACAAAAAAGACTTGAATCTACTGGTTGACATTTGTCATCATGAGAGAGTTTAATACTTGTACTTATGGGAGTGTCAAAGTGTTTTGACCCTTCAAGAACAAATTTCTTAACAAAGTTTTAGCATATTTATTTTGGGTGATAAACACACATGAGCTTGATTATTTTACTTGGAGGCCAAGAGAGTATGTGAGTTTGCCAGCCATACTCATTTTGAACTCAAAGGACATAAAGCCTACAGATTCTTTGATCTTTGAGAGGAACGTGGATCTGATAAACACGGTTTTTATGCATATTTTGGGAATTATTTGATTAGGTTACAACAACATCTTGTGCATTTATAACATATTGTACTCTTATTTAATATTATTTGGACGTTATTACGTGTTTGGTTATTTTTTGTGAGTTTTTTAGGATTTTTGGAGTTATTTTGGATGTATTGGGCTGGAAGAAGCACAAATGCACAAAAGATGAAGGACTAGACTGAAGATAACATGATGAGAAGAGTCCATTGTGCCAAGAATGGAGAAGACCCACGAAGTCAACGAGTAAATGGGGTCTAACAACCTAGTCACGACCCCATTCATGGTCATGACTCGACGCGCTACTATAGGTCATTTTGTAACTGTTCGCGACCCATATTGGTAGCGAATATGGTCTGTTGAGGAATTTATTCTTGACAATAATTCCTATTTTGTTATTTGCCTTTCTTAGGCACAAAAATAATTAGGAACTCTAGATTGTATTTCCTAGTTTATTTATAGGACTTTATTTTCCTAGATTGTGTCTAGATTTTAGTATGCTTATTTACCAAGTTTGGAATTCTAGGATTGTCTATTTAAGACAAGGGATTACTAAGCTTGGTAACACGACTTTTTTACGCACGGGATTGCTGAAGCAAAAGACGCACGATGTAACACAAGACGCAGTAAGGAGAAGAACACGAAGACTACTTGGAGCCATTGTTCGATATTGACAAGCTATTTGAAGTTGCGTGACCAACGGAGGAGAGCTTGTTCAACGTAGGCGACAAGTATTTAGTATCATGTGTTTTGATACTTTAGTTTTCATATATTACTTAATATTTTTGTATTGATCGAAAAACAAGAAAGTAATATAGTTTTCGCATTTGTACACCCAAGTTCACAAGTACTTTTACTTGTGAACTGAATTTGTTTTATCATGTTCTTAAATTTATTTCGTTGCATATTTTTATTTTAACTCTGGTTGATGTTGTTAGTCAGTGTTGGTTAACATTGAATAACAACATCATAAAACTGAGACTTATTTTTAAAACCATAGACCTTCAAATTCTACAATTGGCATCTAGTGCGGGTTACTTAACCTTTTAAGTACTGATCCTTATTTTTAGGTGCTATGGATGCTCAAGGCAACCCAAGGCCTCCGATTCTCAATGGGGAGAACTATTCTCTCTGGAAACAGAGGATGCGGTGGCACTTAAAAAGCATTGACAAACGTGTATTGAAAACCGTCCTCCTTAGATGGGAAAAGCCACGTTTTACTGATGGAGAAGGCGATACCTTTTCAAAAAAGGAATTAGATTGAACTCTTGAGGAAGCAGTAGCTGCAAACTGGAATTCCAAATGCATTAATACTTTGTGCAACTATGTAGATGCAAGTTACTACGGAGTCATCAAGAATTACGAGTCAGCAAAGGATGCATGGGACGCACTCCAAAGTGTGTGTGAAGGAACTGCGAGCGTGAAGAAATCAAGGCTGAGAATGTTGATGTCCACTTTAGAAGCAATGAGAATGGATGAGAAGGAGTCGATCAAGGACTACGCCATGAGATTGTCAGACGTCACAAACGAGTGCAGAGAACTTGGTGAATCAATAACTAACTCTCGTCTTGTAGGAAAACTGCTGAGATCTATTACGAAGAAATATGATATGAAGGTGGTTGCCATAGAAAAATCTAAAGATGTTGATAACATTGAGTTCAACACCTTAGTTGGAAACCTTAAGCAATATGAGATGGAACATCTTGGTCCCAACTCAAGAGAGAAGAATGTTGCTTTTTCCTCCGACGCTAATCCAGACAACGATGATGATGATGAGGAGTTTGATTTCAATGGGATTCTGAAAAAGATGGAATCCACTATGCTTGAGGAAGACGAATTTTCATTTGTTACCCAAAGTTTCAATAGTTTCTTGAAGAAGAAGAATAGCCTTGGAGGTTCAAGTACGAAGACCAGGCCACAGGTATCTACGCCAAAATTTACTGGACGTACTCTTCCCAGATCTCAGTCCACTACCTCAATACCAAATGCATCCAACCCCTCGAGACCACTCAGTGAGGTGCAATGTCATGAATGTAAAGGTTGGGGACACTAAAAGAATCAATGTCCTAATACCCTTAGGAAGAAAAGCATGGTTGCTACTGACTTCATTGAGGATGTCAATGATTCTGAGTCAACTGAACTTGTTCCATCCTTATTTACCCATGTTGTGTGGGACGACGACGTCCATGTTGATATCCTTGAAACCAACATCGTGTGCTTGAATGATGAAACTACTGATTACCATAAGGAGTACGAGCTGCTAAGTGTTGAGAACCAACAACTGTTTGTCAGCTGGGGAAAACAGGTACTCAAGTTCAAGGATCTCATGAAAGAAGTAGAAAAACTGACCAAAGAAAAGGATGATCAGCTTGACATAATTGTCCGTCTGGAAACATCTCTTACCAAGAAGGATGCTGAATTAGAAAAGACGAAAACCGAGTTGACAAAGGTCCAAGGAACCATATCAAACCTGAACAAAGGCAAGGCGAAGCTTTATGAAATCTTAGAGATGAGCTTCCCAAAAACCTCTAAGCATGGAATTAGATATAAATCGAATCAGCCATCACATTCCTCAAGTCAAGAGCAGAAAACACCCAAGAGGCATAAGAAGAGAAGAAGACAATTCGTGTGCCATCATTGTGGCGAGCCCGGACACACTCGGCCTTTCTACTGGAAAATCATTGGTGAGAGAAGACACTTTCAAAGAACTAATACGGCTGCTAAATCCAATGTTGGTTTTTGTCATACCAACATCAATACTAACACCAGGTTCAAACAAGTGTGGGTCAAGGAAAATAACGTCAAGTGCAATATGATCCATACCTCCCTGAAGTCCCACGTTCCTGGAGCCTGGTATTTCGATAGCGGATGCTCCAAGCATATGACTGGGTCAGAGGAGCTTCTTTCCAACATTGTCAAATTTAGAGGTGGAAAGGTAAAATACGGTGGAGGTGAAAATGGCCAAATTGTTGGCCAAGGAACTCTCCATGTTCCCGGTGTCGTAACCTTGGAAAATGTGCTGTTGGTAGAAGGACTTATTGCAAATTTGATCAGCATAAGTCAACTGTGCGACGGAGGCTTTAGTGTCAAATTCAACCGTGAGAAGTGTGAAGTATATGAGGAGAATGGTCCATGTATCCTTATCGGACAAAGGACTTCAGATAATTGTTATCAAATCAATAGTGGTGATTTTTTCAAGTTATCTCAACTAAGTGATGCTGAGGTATGGCATCATAAACTGGGGCATGTCAACTACAAGATGATGGACATGTTGGCCAAAGAAGAAGCAGTGACTGGGCTTCCTAAGCTAAATACCAGGATTATTCCTATTTGTGAGGTGTGCCAGAAAGGAAAGCAGGTCAGAGTGCCAGATCCAGTCCAGCAAAGTCTCACTACATCTTCTTGCTTTGAACTCCTTCATATCGATCTCATGGGTCCACTTGAGGTCGAGAGCCTTGGTGGTAAGAGGTATGTTTTAGTTATTGTCGATGATTTTTCTAGACTCACTTGGGTAGAATTTCTAAAAGAAAAATCTGAAACTTTTGAGGCTTTCAAAAAACTTGCAAAGAAGCTATGTGTAAGGTTCAATGTGAACATTGGTAGGATTAGAACTGATCATGGTAAAGAGTTTGAAAATGCATCTTTCTCTAAATACTGCACTTCGAAGGGCATAAGTCTTGAATTTTCTTCACCCATTACTCCACAACAAAATGGCATAGATGAACGAAAAAATAGGACTCTTGCTGAAATGACTAGAACTATGCTCATTTCAAATAGCATAGAAAAATGTTTTTGGGCTGAAGCAATGAACACTGCATGTCATATTACAAATAGGGCTTATTTTAGACCAGGGTCATGTGCTACTCCCTATGAGTTGTTAATGGGTAAAAAACCAAACTTGAGCTATTTTCATGTGTTTGGATGTATTTGTTATGTGCTCAACGATAGAAATCACCTAGCTAAACTAGAATCAAAGAGTGATGAGTGTATTTTCATGGGTTATTCCCAAAATAGTCATGCATATAGGTTGTTTAACCTTAGAACTCGAAGCATGTTTGAGTCAGTAAATGTCAAGTTCGATGATCTAACGAGTGGAGTCAAACCTACAGAGGATAATGATCTGGTGTATGTTAAAAATCCTCAAGAAAATGTCACTCCTACTTCAGATGACAGTGCAGGTATTCAAAATAGAGATGCAGGTCCTGAAATGATAGAGTTGAGTGATGTTGATACCAATGTTGATACTGGGATACCAACATCAAGCCAAACCGCCGCAGAATCAGATTCTGATTCAGAAGAAGAAGATCCAGCTGATCCCATTGATCTTCATCAGAGGGATATTCCAACCAGAATCCAGAAAAACCATCCCGTGGGCCAAATTATCAGAGATTTAGATAAAAGGAGCACAAGAAGGTGACAAATAAATTTTAAAGAAATGGTCAGGTACGTATGTCTATCGACTAATTGTTCTAAGATTCGTGAGTCTTTGTACCTTTCTAAAACAGAGCCCAAGCATGTGGAGGATGCACTCAAGGATGATTCTGGATATGGGCGATGCAAGAGGAGCTGGATCAATTCGTGAAAAACGACGTTTGGGATTTAGTTCCACATCTAGAAAATTCCCACGTGACAGGAACAAAATGGATATTCAAGAACAAGACTGATGAGGCTGTAAGGAATAAAGCTTGACTGGTTGCGCAAGGGTATACACAAATTGAAGGAATCGATTTTGATGAGACATTTGCCCCTGTTGCCCGCATAGAGTCGGTAAGGCTTTTACTTGCTGTTGCTTGTTATATGAAGATTTCATTGCATCAAATGGACATTAAGAGTGTTTTTTTTAATGGAGTCTTGAGTGAAGAAGTGTATGTTGAGCAGCCTAAAGGATTTGTGTATACTCAAAAACCAAATTTCATTTTAAAACTGAAAAAGGCTCTTTATGGTTTAAAACAAGCTCCTAGAGCTAGGTATGAAAGGCTAACTCAACATCTGCTTTATTTAAACTTTAGACGGGGGGAAGTTGACAAAACTTTATTCCTTCTTAAATCTAATAAGCACATCTTAATCGTCCAAATCTATGTGGATGATATTATTTTTGGATCCACTAACGAGCAGATGGTCAAGGAGTTTGTTACTTGAATGTCCGATACATTCGAGATGAGCATGGAAGGTAACCTCTCATACTTCATCGGTTTAAAAATCAAAAACTTGATGATGGTATTTTCCTTTCCCAGACTAAATATGCTAAGAACTTAGTTAAAAAGTTTGGTTTAGAAAATGAAACTCACAAGAAAACGCCACTGGGAAAGGCTGTGAAGCTGTCGAGAGACAATGTTGGTAAGGGTGTTGATAACACCATGTACAGAAGTATGATAGGGAGTTTGTTGTATTTGACAGCAAGTAGACCAGATATTATGTATAGTGTGCTTGTGTGCTAGATATTAGTCTAATCTAAAAGAGTCACACTTAAAAGCAGTTAAAAGAATTTTTAGGTACATTGCTGGTACAACTGAACTAGGTGTGTGGTATATTAAAGATACTGGTACTGAACTTGTAGGGTATACTGATTCGGACTGGGCCGGGGATGTGGTAGATAGAAAGAGTACTACTGGGGGATGTTTTTTTCTGGGTAACAATTTAATCTCTTGGTACAGCAAGAAGCAAAATTGTATTTCTCTTTCTACAGTTGAAGCCGAGTACATTGCAGCTGGAAGTGCGTGCACAAAATTACTGTGGATGAACCAGATGATAGAGGACTACGGTCTGCACAGTAGTATCTTGACTGTGCTGTGTGACAGTTCCAGTGCCATTAACATCTCGAAAAATCAAGTCCAGCATTCTCGAATCAAACACATTGACATAAGGTACCACTTTATTCGAGACCTAGTTGAGAGGAAGATTGTTAGCCTTGAGCATATTGGAACAGATAATCAGTTTGCTGACATCTTCACTAAGGCATTAGATTTCGAGACCTTCTTTCAATTGAGAAGAGATCTCGGTATGTGCATTGTCTGAACCAATGTTGGTTTGTGATGTTGTGACACCTAATATCAACATCAGTCACAACATCTGTATACTTTTACATGCATTTTTATCTTTCTTTTCATACATAATCCTAATGCATTGAGTTTGATTGAAAGTGCGATAAGGTCCTGTGTTGCAGTAAAAGTGATGACAAAAAGAACCAACCTCTTCAATTGGGTGATTGTGGAGCTTGCCCGCAGAAACTGGCTTTCTCCCAGGTCCAAAAACAAAAGGTGTTAAACAAGCAATTGCTGAAGATTAAATATTCAATTCCCTAAAAAGGATGAAGAAAATATGGATACAAATTGATCCAATCTTTAAATTTCACCTTCTTGAGAGATCTTGACGTAGTCATTAACTTGGGTTAAGGGGTAAGTTTCCATTGACTTCACCTAAGGCAATGTTGGTTTATAATGTTATCAGTAATAAAAAGCAACATTGGATCAAGTCACTGAAATCATAAAATGTTTTTGTATATTCTTTTAGGTCATGATTTTTAGGCATCCCTTAGGACATTCATACTTTGTGAAGATGCCATCTGTCTATGCGTACTGTTGCTTGTGTTTTAGTCTACTTAACGTCTCTTAATTGTGTTTTGAATTGAGCTAACTAAGTGTTTCAATGGAGTTAAAATCGGACGGCTGTACAGGTAATAACGAGGCAAATTTGGTGAGTGAAAATTAACATTGCACAAGATAGATACTACTGGGCTGATGGTTCAATTTTTCTAACTTTGTATTTCGGCCAATTTTGTTTTAAGAGTTGTGTGATTTTTTTTTAAAAAAGAGATTGGTATTGTGATCAAGTAGCCTAAACTGAGGGGGAGTGTTGCTATTTTAGAAAGAAATAAAAATCGTGTTTTTAAAACCCAAAAATCCGCTGGTGGTTAAATTAGGGTTGTTTCCTTTTATTCTCTATTTTCTCTCTCCTTCAACGGTCATTTTTTTAAGGATAAATATTGGTTCTCTTTTACCGTTTGATCACTAATACTCTGCAAATTGAACTCTCAAGCTTCCTTATCTCTCTCCAATTCTCTCAATTTTCTTGTCTTCTCTTGTGTGTCTGAGAATTTGCAGAATGACGAACTCGCCGCCGCCCTCATCTGTTCCAAAATTGCTGGCAGAGTTCCGCCGCTCCAGCGAACAGGTTCCTGTTCCCTACCCAAGAGTTGGTGGCCTAGACATACGCGAAGAAATTGGTGGTGGTTCCTCTTCCATCCCACCACCGATAACAACATCGCCACCAACCTCGCCGACGCATAATTCTCACATTGCTGTGCCAGTTTCGTCACCGATTGATGCCGTGCCTGAAGCCCAGGTATTCCCAGGTCATCCAGGGAATGAAATTGATGTTGATAATCCCCCAAATTTAGCTTTTGTAGCAGAGACTTTCGGTCGGGTTGGGAACCCTACTCTGAAAAGATCACGACACCTGCGAAATATACCGCCCCGCGTTGTACCGCCCGCTGTTCCGAAAAGCCAAGCAGGGCCGAGACGTCGTATGCCGCTTGAGCACATGAATCTTGCTGAGGAGGTTGTGACCATGTCTAATCCCGACGATGATGATTATATCCCTGCTCCAGCAGAGGGAGCTGTTCCTCCGTTGCCCTCAGCTCCTAGTCCATCGGCGAAGAAGAAGCCTCGCCGGAAACAGCTTGTGAGGTTGGCCGACAAGAGATCTGGTCAGGCAAAAGTCAAAGTTTCTCCTGCCTCTACTGCAACAGAGTATTCATCCCCTCCCTACAATGTTTTGGATTTTATCACCGGAGAGGTGACTAGCTCATCTAAGCCACCGACTGTTAGTTCTCCTCCATCCCCTGTTCGTGATGATCAACCCGAGTTTGATCCGAAGTTGTTTGAGTTTTCCACTGACTCCTTGTTTGATATGCCTCTACGTGATATACTTTCTGCTTGCAAGAAGGAAAAGAAGAAGAAAAAGGCAGCGTGTAAGGCTAATGTTGGTCCCCGTGTTGGTTCCTCGATACCAACATTGCCATAGGACAAGTTTGACTCGTCCTCCAGTTCCGCTTCCGCTGATGCAAGTTCCCATGCTCATACTTCTCCTCCTTCTACGCCTTCTGATCACTCCGAGTTCTCTACGGGTGCTGCATCTCAGACCCCTGAGATTGAGGATATGGTGCCCCTGTCGAAGAGTTTCTTGACTGCCGAGGCTTCCGAGTTGTTTGCCACTTACCAGACTCGCCAAATGATTGCCGAGCGCAGAGTCCTGGTTGAGCTATTTGAGAAACACAATCTGATTGCCTATCTTCAACATAAAGGTATGTATTCCACCGTTTCCACGGCAATGCCTTTTTTACGAGATATCGTTGTCGAGTTTTATGCCAATCTTTTGCCCTCTACGGTTGATTTGGAGTCCGTAAATTATGGCAAAGTATATGTACATGGCAATCTCTTTCACTCCTACTTTGATTGATGAGTTATTTGGCACTGAGCCATACCGGGGTGACTCGACGGTTGATGATATAAATGATGTAGTTTCATTTTTGTCTGGTGGTCTGGTTAATTCATGGTCTGAGTAGCTCCGTAGTACTCGCCTTTCGTCTCTCTACTCTATTATGCACAAGATTGCGACTTGTAATTGGGTTCCCTCCAAGAACACAATGTGTGTTATGCGGCCTCAGGCCCAGTTCTTATATAGGCTTGGGAGAGGAATCAAATTTAGTTTTGGCCAGCATGTTTTTGATATTATTGCTAAATTTGCCACCACAAAGTCCGCGGCCTCATTTTGTTTTCCTTCTTTAATTTTCAGCTTGCTGGAGAACCAAGGTTTGACACTTCATCCTGATGATATGCTCACCGGTGAAGCGGATTAGTTTGATTTAAGAGGCCAGCATACTGCAGGTGCTAGAGTTATTGATCTGCCATGGCAAGCCCCTTTTCGGGCTAATGTTGCTAGTGATGCTGGGAGGGACGATCCCAACATGGTCCGCATTTCTACGCAGGTCCTTCGTGCCCATGTGGCTTCTATTGATTTGCAGATGACTCAGCCGACGGCTCTTCGTAGCTCTCTCTTGAAGGCCCTTTCGCTTTCTGGTCAAAAAGGGGGAGAAGATGCTGACGTGGTTAACGAAGCTGTTGATGAAGATGCTATTGGAGATGATGTTGGTGGAGAAGATGCTGTTGCTGCCGAAGCCTTGGCTAGTCTTGCTCAGGAAAAGCGAAGGAAGCGCATTCGCTCTCGCAATAAGGCTTTGAGGAAAATGAAGAGAATGCAGAAGAAGAAGAGGAAGGATAGGGGTGAAGGAACATCGACATCCCCTCGTCTTTCGAAGAGGGTTCGAAGTCAATGGGTTCCTTTTCTTGTTTGTTTTGTTTTGTTAAGTGATATTTTGAACAATATTGGTTTGTAATGTTGGTCTGTTGTTTTGACAACATTGGGTGTTTTGTTTAGGGGGAGTTTTCTAACTTAGGGGGAGTTAGTATTTTTATGTTTTTGCGTCGTAGTGTTTTGTCCAGAAAGGCAAAAGGGGGAGATTGTTGAGGAATTTATTCTTGGCAATAACTCCTATTTTGTTATTTGCCTTTCTTAGGCACAAAAGTAATTAGGAACTCTAGATTGTGTTTCCTAGTTTATTTATAGGACTTTATTTGCCTAGATTGTGTCTAGATTTAAGTATGCTTATTTACCAAGTTTAGAATTCTAGGATTGTATATTTAAGACAAGGGATTACTAATCTTGGTAACACGACTTTTTTACGCACGGGATTGCTGAAGCAAAAGACGCACGACGCAACACAAGATGCACGGCAAGGAGAAGAGCACGAAGACTACTTGGAGCCATTGTTCGATATTGACAAGCTATTTGAAGTTGCATGACCAACGGAGGAGAGATTGTTCAACCTAGGCGACAAGTATTTAGTATCATGTGTTTTGATACTTTAGTTTTCATATATTACTTAATATTCTTGTATTGATCGAAAAACAAGAAAGTAATATAGTTTTCGGGTTTGTACACCCAAGTTCACAAGTACTTTTACTTGTGAACTGAATTTGTTTTATCGTGTTCTTAAATTGATTTCCGCTGCATATTTTTATTTTAACTCTGGTTGATGTTGTTAGTCAGTGTTGGTTAACATTGAATAATAACATCATAAAACTGAGACTTATTTTTAAAACCATAGACCTTCAAATTCTACATGGTCGTTAATGGTCCATAAATTGCAAATTATGTGGTTTGAATGCTGGATTCATTTTTGACTTATAAAAGTGGGCTAGAATTTCGTCCAAATGTATCATTCAACATGATTCACCACCAGAAATACTAGAGTGCTATTATCCATCATAGAGAGTAACTCTTAGAAGTTTTGGAGAGGGATTCGGGAAAACACAAGGGACATGAAGATCAAAGGATCCACCATAATCCCTACAGTTTTATTGTTTCTTTCTTTTTTTTCTTCTTCTTATAAACATCATGTGTTGAATGAATTTCCTAGCTTATCATTTTATAATGTCTAGCTAATTTCATATTATGCTAGGGTTTAAAAATAACGAATAATTGATGTTTTAATCTTTCTTTCAATTGAGTGTGATCCCTTCGCTATTTTATGTTTTACTTCATCATTGTATAATTAATTGAATATCTATTATGCTTATATAGTTGTAATCAACCGAAAACCTTTTATAACTACTAGTTTTTTTGAATCAACAATTGAGAGATGAGATTTATCAATTAAGCTTCCAAACATAACATTCTAATTAATAAATTCGAGATGATTGAGATTATGAGTGAAGTCTTATAAATCTCTAAAACTTTTTAGAGTTCTCAGTGTGATCTTCACAATGCATCTTGTATTTATAATCCACGGTTTAATTACATTAGAGAGAAGGGTTAAACTATATTTTTGATTGGCTTTAAGGAATTGAATCACAAACTATGCTTGATTGATTGATTGAAAAGGACAAACATTGAAAGTTCATTGTGCCCCCATACCCTGGAATATCTCCCTATCATGTTAATATCTATCTTTTAACATCTTGCTAATTTTCTTAGTGAATTAATAAAATTATTTTATATAATTATTTTGTTTATGTTCATCGTTGGCAATGACACAAAACATAAACCATCTTTTATATTAGTTTAATAAAGCTATATTATCTATATTATATTACTTATCAATTTTTTAGATTTTGTTCTTGTGGAATACGACCTTGCTCGTCGTGTACTACATCTACATTGTACACTTTTGTTTAGATAACATACATCATAAAAAATCAGCGAACAAGTTTTTGGCGCATTTTCGGGGACCATTTGATTAAAGCTTGATTGATAAATTAGTTTTAATTTAAAAATTAATAACATTTTATGCTTTATTGGAGTCTTGGATTGGTTGTTTGTAGGTAGTGTATGTGTACACATTTTAAAGGGTCACTTTGGAACCCATTGATCTTGAGATCGAGGCAACTTGTAGGCAAAACAAGTCCAAGAAAGTTAGAGTAAAGATGGCTAAAACTTCGGTCGACTTGAATGATCAATTTAACCAACTCCAACAAAAGGAAATCCAAGCGTTACAAGCACAAGCACAACAACAATCACCACCCAATAAAATACGTAACTGGCCATTTGAGTCATGTTCCAACTCGATAGTAATAGGCATACAAAGGAGCAAATGGGCCAGCAATTCCGGAAAACAACTCCAATTTGAAGACGAAATTAATTTGGATAGTTCAACAAAACCAATTCAGGGGAAGTTGTTTTACATGTAATTGTGGTGTTTTTCTCGTGTTTTCAGTTAGGGTTTAGGGTCATTTTTAGTAGTTTTGAGTAGATTTTCATTAGGTTTTTAGGTTGTTTTCTTGTTTCTTATGTTTTGAGCTTTATTTATCCGATGTTGGTGATGTTTGTGGAATTCTTGGGTTTTTGAGCTAAAAATTCTTATGTTGTAGGTGGATCAAGGAATTTGATTTTCTCCAAGATGTACCGACATACACCTATGTTTCAGTCAAGGCATTGAGGCCCAAAATCCGTACAAAAACGAGAAAACCGAGCCGAAAGCAGCCCGGATTGACTGAAAAGCTACCAATCGACTGACCACAGATCGACTGAAAGCTCCAAAATCAACTGCTCGACAGTAGAGGACTTCGAATCAGCAACGCAGTCGATCGACTGACCTTGATCGTCTGCTCTGTAGAGGGTTTGGGCGTTTGACAATTTTTCCCCTACAAACAACTATATAAGCCCACATCTTTCACCAACAAAGGCATCCATCAAATCAGCTCTCATCCCCACCCTTGCATGGGTTTAGGGTTAGTTTCTCTCTCTAGTTCTTAGATTTAGTTTCTCTCTCTTAGGTTTTTAGATTTAATTTCCAAGCTTTAGATCTTAGATTTAATTTCAAGCACCTCCTTGGGTTTATAAGCCTAAGAAGAACTCAAGTACTCCCTTGGATTTTACTTTGCTTTGTAGTTTCATTCAAGCTTTTGGATTCTCTTTTTAATTCAAGTAAGTTTTCTTTAATTTACATGCTTGTTCTTTAATTTTCATGCTTGTTCTTCATTTATGAATTTTGCCTAAGCTCATAGATTTCTTGTTAGATCTTGTAAATCGTCCATGGAATCTAGGTGAGTGACACACCAAGATCATAGATAGAGTCCTTGATCGTTTTCATTTTAAGTCTTTCATATGCTTTATTTTGGTTTTTATTTTCATTCATTTTATGTTAAATCCTAGATATACTCTTCATTTCTAGTTATTTCTCGTAATGTTTTAAACCTTCATGTCAACCTTTGTTATTCTTTATATTGGTGTTTTCAATTTTTGCTAATTTGCATTATTTTCAATTTTATGATCATGCATGCATGGTTGTACTTTAGGTTGCTTTAGTTGTACTTGGTGAAATTTTGTTTTTACTTGCATATTTTCATTCTTGCTTGCAATTTCAATTTCAGCACACGCTCGAGGCATACTACCAACTTGCATTTTACATTTCCTAGTTAGTCATTTTCCATTAATTTCATTTTCATTTATGTTTCAAGCTAAAAACACATTGATTCTCACAATCGAATCGAATTCCAATAATATCGAGCCATGAACGCACTTTTCTTATTTCAACACCACTAAAAACTACAAAACAGAAGTTCAAAGATGATCCAAACACGCAGTAAGCGCAATTTCTTGAGAAATACAGAACTATAAAGATGAATGGTGTTCTGGATGATGCGATAAAACTATGACTATTCCCTTAGCTCGATTTAACCAATTTGATGGGGAACCACTATATGAGGCATGTGAAAGATTTGGAGAGATTTTGAAGAAGTGCCCTCAACATTATTTTCCCAAAAACCAATGAATCTTTTATCTTTACAATGGTTTGAGCGGTCACACAAAGGTAATGATGGATGCTTCATCGAGAGGAGCCTTGTTGGTCAAGAGTACCTTTGACGCAATGAACATCTTAGAGGAAATGGTGACCAGTAGTTACCAATGGTTGACATAGCATTCAAAATTAAAGAAAGTTTCCATGGTGAACAAGAACGAGGCAGTCAGCGCTATGAATCAACAATTAGTAGCTATGAATAGCAAGTTCGAGATGTTGATGTCAACAAACTCGAGAATGACAAGGGCTAAGCAAGTGGAGTTGCCATGCATGAATTGGTTGAAGATGTAAAGTTTTGTCAATTAAAGAGACTTCAACAACAACTATAGAAGCAATCAAGGCGGCAACCAATACCATCCGGGTATGAGAAATCATCAAAACTTCTGCCAATTTGAACAATGCACTCCAACCACCACTAGACTTTCTTGTGATTATTGGAGTAATCAATGAGGGAAGAAGCTGAGCATGAAAGAGATGTTCATCTCATTTATGGGTGATATAAAATCCCGACTTGAGAAGATTGAGGCAAGCTTATCTTAATTGAATAAGTTAGTTGGGATCACACGAAGTCTCTTAAAACATAAATTTCTAAGTTGGCCATCATTATATGAAACCAAGAAGAGGAAACTTGAGGATTACGAGACTATGAGCTTAGTCGAGGAGTGTAGTGCAATGAATCCAAAAGAAGTTACCTCTTAAATGTAAGGATCCATAAGTTTCAAAATTTCTTGCACCATCGGGGGAAGTTTGTTCGAGAATGCCTTGTGTGATTTAGGTGCAAGCATAAATCATATGCCTTTATCGATCTTTAAAGATTGGTAATATCAAATTGATGAATATCACACTCTAAATGGTGGGTAAATCTTTGACATACCCAAAAGGGATAGTTTAAGGTTTTCTTGTAAAAGTGGACAAATTCATTTTCCTAGTGGATTTCATAGTTTTGGACATAGTGATAGGCAAGAGCGCACCATTGATTCTAATGTGTTTGTTGCTATCAACGAGTCGAGCCCTCATAGATATTGAAAAGGGAAAACTCAGACTGCGTATCAATGATGAGTTTAAAGTCTTTAATATTTATAATATTATGAAAATTTCTGATGATGTGAAATGACACGAAGAGTGTAAAATGATAGATAATTTCAATACTTTAGTTGATAATGGCTGGATTACACAATTAAATCAACAAAGTTGTTTTACTTTATTCTTATCTTAATATTGATGTTTATATTTGGAAAGGTTTTGATTGTATACAGAAGATCCCAAGAAAGGAAATGATATTTCGGATGGTAAAGAAAGTGAAAAAGCCGGTGATGTAATCACCAGTGTTTAAAAAGACTTCTTGATGAAAGAAAATTTCTAACTAAAAATGTAAAATTAAGCATTGGTTGGAGGTAACCCAACAAATAAAGGTAAATAGGTAGTATATATATATTTTTTTTAAAAGTTGAGTTTATTTCTACGTAGTCACGACTCCAACTCAGCCCGCTACCACGGGTCACTTGTTAATTATGTGTTCGCGATCGTGAATAGAGTCTCTACTTTAAGCCATTTTCTAGGCATGTGTTTACGACCCCATTTGTGATCGTGAACCAGGTCGCGAATGAGTCACATAATACTTAATAAAAGAAGAAAAATGCATAAATCATTTCCACTTCTCATTTTGTTTCAAACTCGATCGTAAAATACGCCCCCCTGTCTTCATAATTTTTTGGTTTTCTTTTAAAAATCATTTAATTCAAGTTATAAATACATAACCAAATCACTCTTACTCCATTTAATCTTATGAATCTAGGAACAAGGTGTGAATTCTCCAACTAATTGAACCTAGGGTTCTTAGTTGAGATTTTCTAAAATTGGTAGAAATTATCACTGAGTATTTGTTTCTAAAGACTTAATATTGTATATATTGACGATGATGTTTGAGTTCGTGGTTGGTCTACTGAAACTTTATATTTTTGGATTAAAGTTACATTGAAAATATCATCGAACACTTTGTATGCATGCTTGGTACTTGAAATTAATTGAGATTTTGTGATAGTAGAAGCATGAAGTTTGATGAAAAACTTGAATTCCTAAATGTTTTATCCACTAGTTTGAATTTCTTGGTATTTGGGGGGACGTTCCATGAGCTTGGGGGATATATATGGATACGATGATAAATTGGACTTGTTAGTATTTGAAGTTTACTTGTACGTATGGTTAATCATGATTGATTAGTTATATGTGTTAATCGAGTCCATTATGAGTATAAGTTGGTGAGAATCGATGAAGTTAAGTTTAGAATTCTCTATACTTTGTGTACATTGAATTGGAGTTTTGTGTGTAGAAAATGTCTACAAGATGCACATTAAACCGACAAGGAGACAATCCCTCTGAAAAGTCGAGCAATCTAAGTATTTAGAGAGATGACACTGAGTCCCTCCCCACTTGACTTGCCTTATATTCAGTGAGTCACGACTAGCGTATACCACTTTTTTCTTTTCCAAACTTATTACTACATAGTAGTAAATAAGTTTGGAGGGACGGAAATGGGATATACTTTGGTTATGTATCTTCATTTTGAATTTACATATAGGATTACATTAGTCGTTATTTTATTTTTATTATTTTTTATTTTATTTGCACGTTTAATTGATTTATTAGAAATGAAATGAGATTTGTGGATAATTGAGTCTGTAATTATTTTGACTCATTTGATGGAATATGGATTTGTATGGACTTTTTGAGAAATAATTGATGATGTACTAAGAATGAGTTGATTTTCAAAAATGACCTATATTTATAAAACCACATGCTTGAACATAATTATTATGTCTTACTGAAAAACCTTGGCTTCTGGTTATAAAAAATGATATGCTTGTGAGATTTCGACCTCTTTGACTGATAATCATGAACAATTAACTTTCTTTCTTGTGTGAATTATTTGTCATGTTTGTATCTTTTTAAAATTTGTTTTGGTGTTTATCTTAATGGTTCATAGTGTACATAAGGCTTGAAAATGATATAGGCAAATCCTTCAAACATAATTTCGGCCATATCAAACGCACTATTTTGTTAACAAGTGTTTGGAGATCGCCCTCAAGAGAACATGGTCGATCGTAGTGTGGTGACACAAGTTAAATCTATCAAGGAAGACTAATCGAAAGTGATTTTTTGTGTTTGAGTCACGAAAGATAAAGTAAAGAAAAAGCCACTCTAAACACACGATCAATTTTTCGGGTTTTGAGGTTTCTAAAAACTAAGATAATAATTTAAATGACGAGAAATAAAATCAAAAACTTTGAAAAGATTAATAAAATGAGGGTCTTGGGTTTTAAGCTCGTCTCCACGACTAATTGGAAATTTATCAAACACTTAATCTACAAACTGGGGTTGTCATTCTTGACACTCAATTAAACAACCGATCATTACTAATTGATGGATCTAAACTCATTTAGACCCTAGACCCATAAATTCTAATCTAAACTCATCAAGAAATATAATAACATAATTTAAGAGTAAGCATAAACATAATTAAACCAATAGGAAAATCCATAATCAAGCTAGTAAAATAATGAACTCATAAATCAAGCATAAATAAAATAAAACAAGGCATGTAGAGAAAATAACATTAAAACTACAACCAGGAAGTGAAAAATGCTACTACTAGGCTTCAAGATGTTCTAACAAGAACCTAGACTACATTATTAACCAAGTGCAAGAAAATCACTAGTTTGGCAAAACCCATCTACCTTTCACTATCAACTTTCTACATTATGCTAAAAGTAAAAACAAGCTTGAAAACAACAAAGAAGACAACAATAGAGTAAAAATCAAGATTCATGAACACTACAAAATAAGCTTAATCATCTAAACTACTACCCATACATAAAGTACAAAATGGCATCCATATTTAATGTCATCCAATTGATTTGCACGTTTTTGTACATATTTTTCTTACCGTTTTTGTATCACGTTATGTGTGTTTCGCTTGCTTTTAGGTGTTTTAGGAGTCGAGTTGGCCGTTTTTCGTTATTCCTAGGTTTTCTTAGTTTTTGTACGTTTTATTATTAGTTTTCGTAGTTTTTCACTTTTTCATTTTTCTATTGGCCGTAGGACGTCCAAGCGGGGTCCGCGCTCATTTGGGATCATTTTCACTCGACTCGGGAATGGACGGACAAAGCAAGGGAGTGCAACGGATGAGGCTCGATAAACCGGCGGACGTGAAAAGAACGAGAAATCGAGCCGGTTGCAGAAATTCAGTCGACCGACTGGAAGTGCAGTCGATCGACTGCAATTCTAGTCGATCGACTGAATTCCCAGGATCGACTGCATTCCAGGGAGTTTTGGCATTTTGGACGACGCAGTCGATCGACTGCCTACTTGGCCGATCGACTGGATTCCAGGGCTTCAGACCATTTTGACGTCGCAGTGGATCGACTGCTTTTGCAGTCGATCGACTGAAAAGCAGAATTTTTGAAGTATTAAGTAATCAGACGTCTTTTCAATTCAAGCAACTTGCAGAAGGCCCTTTCTTCACTAGAGGAGAGTTCCTTCAAACCAGAAACCATTCCTTTTCATATTTGATCAATTTTAATTCCCATACATTCTAGTAATTAGTAATAGATTAGTTAAGCCTTAGATCTTAGTTAGTTAGTTGTTCAAGCTTTGATTTAGTTTTCTTTTGTGAAGAGTCCTTCAAGCTTTCAAGCTTTTCTCTTCAAGCTTTTGTGGAATCATACATTTGGTAAAYTCTTTCTATTAATATAGTTTTATGTTCATGTTATTTCCTTTAATCTTGTGTTGATGTTTGGATCATAATTTAGTTGCTACTTTGATTATCAAAACCTTCATTTTCATTTGATAGCTTTCTAGCTTTTGAACTTATGGTTTTAAGTTGTTTAGTTGTTAGATCAATTTTTAAGTTTTTAGAAGTTTTATAAATCTTCCCTTTTTCAAGCTTTGATTTTTGTTAAATTAATGTTGACTTTTTCAAATAAGCATGACTTTAATTTTTCCTCCATTTTCCTTAATTTAAATTATAAGCTTTCTTAGTTAATTAGTTTAGATTAATCGTTTTTAAAATAAGCTTTAATTTTCTTTTCGTATTTTAATGCTTTCAAAACTTCTATTTCAATTTAAAGTTTAGTTATAAAAACTGAAACCAAATCAATGATTACTGCTTTCCTAGTTTAGATTAGTTTAGTCGCAACCGACGATAAGAGCAATTAAGAAACCGACAAGCCGATAACATCCATCCTCGAGAGACACGACTCGGGAAGAACTCACCGCCCTACAATCGGCTCCGTACTCTTGCGGAGACGGATACTCAAACTAGAGCGTCGAGGATTCATCGATCAAAAATTTGGCGCCGTTGCCGGGGATGGATTAAGGACAATGGTGTTCTTAATTACTCTTACCATTAACGTAGTTCGTAGTTAGATTGGTTCGTCGTTTTACATTCGATACGCGTAATCTTTTGTCGTTGTTGTGTATGCAGGGTAGGTCCGACGTCCCGTTACCTCCGCTATTATCATCGATAATCGAGGAGCGAACGATGGCAACTCCATTCGAGAGCCCGATTCCGCCCACCCACACACTAGACGATCAAAGGATGCCTCCGCCGCTTAATTGATCCGGCCGAGGATGGCAAACTACGGAGCTAGTTTGCCATACGACAACCCTTACATCCAAACTCCCGAATATCCAAATCCATACACTACTCCCAAATATGACGACCCGTATGCTTCGATCGGAAAATAATGGATATACTTTTCCGATCATTATGACCCAAATCCTCCACATTCGCCTCCATTTTCATATCCCCATAACCCGAGCATAGATCCGTATGCACCGACTCTTGATCCTTTTGATCCGGGTTTTGACGATCCATATGTTCCACTCGCCCTTCCTTCGAGCTACGATTCTTACAATCTACCCACCTCGAGCTCGTATACCCTGAGCGATGACCCTTATACCTCACTCGTTCAAGATTCGTCTACATCCCAACTCCCGGACGTGGAGTCTCTCTTAGCTGACCTCATTGAATGCCTCGCTCGCATGGAGACTCGCGCAAAACAAATTGCCAATGACGTGGATGAGCTTAAGAAACCGTGCCTTGACGAGATGCCCATCTTTGATGTGGTGGTGCCTACGGTCGTTGATGGAAATTCAAGATTTGACGATCTTTCGAAAGAGGAGCGCTATGAGGTGGATTCAGAGGACGGGGAGAATGGGTAGGAGGACAACGTAACCCCTCTCGGGTATTGTGAAGAGGTTGTAGTGGAAAGTGAGGGGGTGTTATCTTTGGGTTCTCCGATTGCACTTGGATTGTCGAGCTTACCTGCTTTAGGCGAGGAAGATATAGTTGTGCCGATCTTGGAAGATGTGGAGTTGATCGAGCCTATTTTTCCACCACCTGACGCTTTATTACTACTTGAACAAGAGGAGGTGGAAGAGGACGAGGAAGATGTGCGGGGTCCTACTCTCTCGTGCCCGACTACGACTATTTCTAAATTCGAGAGAGAGGAGATGGCGGTCGGGGAGACGGAGAAATACGTCGACCCGTTTTGGGATGATCATGTTTGGGTGATCGTCTCACCCTTACGACCACCGAAGCAAGCCCACGTTCTTGATGTCTCGATCTTCCGGCTTGCCTAATGCGCCCGCCTTGGTGATTTTGATCACCCGGTGTGTCTACTCGAGAACACCAAGGCGTGGCATGATCGTCACCTCTTCTTGGATCCTGGATAACATTTTTGTATAACCATCGAGCGAACGACGTTAACCAAACGCGCTACGTGGGAGGCAACCCACGACGTTCTAACCCTTTCTAACTCTTTTCTTGTTTTTCTTTTAATTTTGTGTATATTCTATCTTTAAGTAGTGTTAATGGAGTTTTTGGGTTTGTGTAGGTTCAGACATGGAGTCTTAGGACAAAAGAGGATCGAAAATGAAGGTTGGCTGCTGAAATGCAGTCGATCGACTGAATACCTAGTCGATCGACTGGTATGTAGTCGATCGACTGCCCAATCGACTGGTGGTTCAACATCGACTGGATTCCAGGTAATTCTGAACTTTTGGCATAAGCAGTCGATCGACAGTCGACAGTCGATTGACTGCGGTCGATCGACCGAATAGGGCAGTCGACCGACTGCCCAACGAACCCTAATCTTCGCTTTTATCCTCGAAATGCAAAACAAATTGAAAAAAAAAATCCAAACAAAATAGAAATTTCAAAAACTCAAAAATATTTTCGTTTTTGTAAATAAGTTGTTTTTGTGCAAATTCTCCACCTTGCCTTACCTTTTAGATAGCTTGTTGCTTGCCTCAGCTCTCGGCAATGACTTTTGCACAACCACGACGACACAAGCTCGGACATAGGGGTGTTCTCTTTTCCCTATACCTTTTTACTGCTTTTATTAGCTTAAATATGCAATGAGGACATTGCTACGTTTTAAGTGTGGGGTGGTTAGAGTTCGTCCTAGGTTTTTAATTTCATCGTATGCTTGCTTGTGTTAATTTGAGTAACGTGTGTGCTATTATTGCTTGGACCCTTAGCGAAGTGATGCGGTTTTGATGATTTGTTAGGGTGTTTAGATTTTCGATCGAATAAAGTGTACTTAGGTGGTTTAACTTGTTGGGATCTCCGTTCTGTTTTAGCTTCGTGCTATCCTTGTGCTCGTTTGGAACTAGTGCCTCGAATAGCTCTCGTCATCAAACGCTCTCTATAGGTTTTTGTTTTGTAATTTGGATTCGTCAATTGCTCCACGTGCTCGATCGAGAATTTTGTAAGTTGCTAGTAGCAACGAATGATCGGAGTCGTTGAAACCTTCGTATTTTCATTTTGATTCGCTATATAAGTACCTTACGTCTATGGTACCAAAAAATAAAAAAGAGAAGAAAAAAAAAAGAAAAAGAAAAAAAAAGAGACGAATAAACAAGGATACGTTATAAATACTTGAAGTTGTTGAGTAGCACGTTTTTCCTTTTTTCCGATTTTTAGTATATATTTGTTAAAGAGAGGCGTAGATGATTTTGGCTAGTAGGGAGCCGATTAACGGTTCGAGCGTGGATAGACCTTAGCCGGGGCAAGGACGGGGAGACCGACTTGGTGGATTGTTTAAATCCTTTTAGGTTTCGGGAGTCGATCTAAATTTCCTTAACAACGCACATTGACGTTCTTTTAGCCAAAGCTAACAAGCAACGTAGCGTACGACGTCTCGAATTATTTTGTGCATTAGTTTAGGGTTGGTCGGGGGTAGTTTTGTAATTTTAGGTTAGTTTTGCTTGAGGACAAGCAACCGTTCTAAGTGTGGGGTGGTTGATTTGCACGTTTTTGTACATATTTTTCTTACCGTTTTTGTATCACGTTGCGTGTGTTTCGCTTGCTTTTAGGTGTTTTAGGAGTCCGAGATGGCCGTTTTTTGTTATTTATAGGTTTTCTTAGTTTTTGTACGTTTTATTATTAGTTTTCGTAGTTTTTCACTTTTTCATTTTTCTATTGGCCGTAGGACGTCCAAGCGGGGCCCGCGCTTGTTTGGGATCGTTTTCACTCGACTCGGGAATGGACAGACAAAGAAAGGGAGCGCAACGGACGAGGCTCGATAAACCGGCGGACGTAAAAAGAACGAGAAATCGAGCCGGTTGCAGAAATTCAGTTGACCGACTGGAAGTGCAGTCGATCGACTGCAATTCTAGTCGATCGACTAAACTCCCAGGATCGACTGCATTCCAGGGAGTTTTGGTGTTTTGGACGACGCAGTCGATCGACTGCCTACTTGGCCGATCGACTGGATTCCAGGGCTTCAGGCCGTTTTGACGTCGCAGTCGATCGACTGCCGACATGGCCGATCGACTGAAAAGCAGAATTTTTGAAGTATTAAGTAATCAGACGTCTTTTCAATTCAAGCAACTTGCAGAAGGCCCTTTCTTCACTAGAGGAGAGTTCCTTCAAACCAGAAACCATTCCTTTTCATATTTGATCAATTTTAATTCCCATAAATTCTAGTAATTAGTAATAGATTAGTTAAGCCTTAGATCTTAGTTAGTTAGTTGTTCAAGCTTTGATTTAGTTTTCTTTTGTGAAGAATCCTTCAATCTTTCAAGCTTTTCTCTTCAAGCTTTTGTGGATTCATACATTTGGTAAATTCTTTCTATTAATATAGTTTTAGGTTCATGTTATTTCCTTTAATCTTGTGTTGATGTTTGGATCATAATTTAGTTGCTACTTTTATTATCAAAATCTTCATTTTCATTTGATATCTTTCTAGCTTTTGAACTTATGCTTTTAAGTTGTTTAGTTGTTAGATCAATTTCTAAGTTTGTAGAAGTGTTATAAGATCTTCCTTTCTAAACCTTTGATTTTTGCTAAGTTAATTTTGTTGATTTTTTCAAATAAGCTTGACTTTAATTTTCCCTCCATTTTCCTTAATTTAAAATTATAAATTTTATTATTTAACTAGTTTAGATTAAACGTTTTAAATAAGCTTTAGTTTCCTTTTCATTTTTAATGTTTTTAAATCTTGTATTTCAATATAAATCTTAGTCGTAAGACTCAAAACCGAACAATGACTATTGCTTTTCTAGTTTAGATTAGTTTAGTCGCAACCGACGATAAGAGCAATTAAGAAATCGACAAGCCGATAACATCCATCCTCGAGAGACACGACTCGGGAAGAACTCGCCGCCCTACAACCTGCTCCGTACTCTTGCGGAGACGGATTCTCAAACTAGAGCGTCGAGGATTCGTCGATCAACAATAACAAAATGGCATTCAACAACTTTACTCTTTCTCATTATTAAGTCCAAGATGAGATAGAACATCTTCTAACATGTTAGTTATGTCCATTAGAAGTAATTAAATAGAGGCACTCAAACTCACAAAGTCAAGGGTACATTAACATTAAATTAGACTTCTAGACCTATGTACATGTATTTGTAACATATTTACATACATGCATGTTGATAAACACATACATTTGTTATATATTTATATTATATATTTATAGTTATGTTAATATAGAAATAAGTATATACACATGCCACAAATAAACATGGAATCACCATAGTCCAACAATTGTCCCAAATAGTAAATGCAATTTTTGGGATTTACATTGCTATCCAATGATATGCAAGAGAGTGTTTTACCAAAGTAGAAACATATTGCGAATTGAATTAGGACTATAAAATAACAAAAAGCCCAAAAGTAGCATAGTTAATCATATCCATTACAAAACATATACCGACTTGCATAGGAGTACTGACAATGAGAACAAGATTAAAGAGGTCCTTCAAGAATTATTTTAACCATTGTGGCTTTCATGTTGTTATCCAGGCTGAAAAACAAATCCATCTACTTCATTTTGTTGCACAACTTATTTGCAATAGCCAACTTCTCTTCTGTTGTAAACCCATCTACCCGAGTTAAGGCATTGAAAACCTCTTTTCTTAATGATCGTGCATCTTGCTCAAAACCAAATGCTTATCAAGATCACCTAAGCGTAAATCTACATTCTTACAAATCATGAAATGAAACGAAATTTAATAGTGCAATTCTTTGAGTGATGGTAAAATACTTAAGAATATGGCTACTTGTTCATCTACTTGTACATTTTTTGTCGGCGACAAACTACCTATGTACTCAAGAAGGAAACACAAACGATGAAAGGTATTTTTGCCCGTTCGTAGGTTATTTATACATGTAGTGTCACTTAAGTTAATAGCCTACGCATGTGTCCAATCGAGTTTGGTAATCGATTAGTGATCCTATACCGCATTTCCATTGGATCGACACGCTGATAAGTGCGACATCTCCTACGCATACACAAATACGTATATATAAGATGAAGAAAGTTATGATAATATAATAACCTCTTCGATCACGACCATAACGCTTTCTTCATCGGTATCCATCTTTAAGAGTCCATGCTTTATTTTGGACATCATATAAGTAAACAACTCACATTATTATAAATATGGATATGAGCCTAAAAACTATATTATAAACAAACACAGTCAAGCAAATCCACTCAAACAAATAAAAGTCTATAACTAAAATTATCCATCTAAAGTTACCCATATGTAAGAGTTCACGCTTAAGTTGAGGCAATGTATAAATAAATAACACACATCATTATAAACATGGCTAAAACACAGCAACAAATATATATTAAAAATGAAACATGTCTTCTAAACTAAAGTTGATATCTCTATACCTTCCACCCCCACCCCCCACCACCACCCCCACAGAAAAAGTAATTGCAACTGTGCATCTCAACAAAAGCATACAACTCTAGATATCTATACATATTATGATTTTCTATCCTGTAGAATGAACATGCTTGAAATAAACTAATACCACGTGAAAATAACTTAAATGCAAATAATTAAATTTTCAAGAAGAAAACCATGAGTAAATCTACTAAATTAGGTGAGATTAATTGGTTTTTTATGAAGTACGAAAAATTGCAAAATTTGATTAGAGGATACCAAACATACAATATTAAGCAATTACTGCAAAATAAGACTGCATCAAACTGTCAAAAATCTTTTACCTAATAAAGACCATGAGTAAATCTACTAAATTGGGTAAGATTAATCAATTTTTTTTATGAAATACAAAATTACCAAATTTGATTGAAAGATACCAAATATACAATATTCAGCAATTACTACAAAATAAAATTGAATTGAATTGTCGAAAAAATTTATAACTAATCATGGAAGGATTGATTGTCTTTTGGCGTCAACATAGAAATCACACCACACCGAGTTTAGATTAGGGCTTTTGAAGTTCTCTGGAGATTGAACAAGCTCTAACTTGGTTGCCTTTTCAATATGGTTTCCTAGTAAATATAATCATGTTTAAGGGCATGTGAGTAATTTTAGATACGTTCTGAGGGGTAAACATGACATTTCCAAGACCTAGATTCGAGTCTAATATATGCTGGATATATAAACATAGGTGGAGGGGAGAGATTATGAATCTTGTAAATCCAAGACTTGTATCGCGGGTCGAGTAGTAGGCCATTTTTTGGATCTGTGACCTCAAACGCAAGATTCATCTTGATCAGGGCTAATCGTGCCTGTTAAACAAGGCCTTGTATGAGTTACCCATGCGATGCACAGGGCATATTGTGTAATGAAGGGTGATGTTTAAATATAGAAATCAAAATATTTATTCATAAGGAAAAAATCACTATAAATTTAATCCAAATTAAAATTTGACTAACTATAATCATAAAATTTCGAAAGACTTTTCATTAGTCATTTATTTTTTTAAAATTTTTTTTTATCCTCATTACAAACAAGTATTTTGAGATCTTTTTCGCACTACAAAGGAAACTACCGAGCATAAATTAAAAGAGATCAACAACTTGTTAGTCTAAGTTTTATACATGTGAAGCGTGGTCAATCTCTCTTATTATGGATTAAATATATTACATACTCATTCAAAAAATTGAATTGAATGACTAAATAATTAACATTATATGACCATAACTAAATCATCTAGTATAAAGTTAATTATCACTAGTGCAGAAACTGCATATCCAGAAGGGTATTTCTGCCTATCCAGAACGCCTTTCTGTACCTTCTGTAGTGACATAGTTCTGGATTGGCAGACTTTCCAGAACGCCTTTTTTTACCCTTCTGGATTGGCAGACTTTCTAGAAGGGTAAAAAAAAACTGTTCTAGAAAATAATTTCTAGAATGGTACCATCCTATACTTATCCGCCACTTTCCAGATTGGTTTTTTTCAAATACCGTTCTGGAAAGTTGGACATTCCAGAACGGTATTTGAAAATACCGTTCTGGAAAGTCCATTTATTAGAACGGTTTTACAAAAATTACCTTCTAGAAAGTTTAGAAAACTAAAAAAAAATTAAATGAAAGCAAGAATACACCAAAATCAATAATAATATTGCAATATGAACCACATACAATCCAGAGTAGCAATCCAGAGTAGCAGGCATTTAGCCATGAAAGAAATGTTGATATTCAAATTAAAATCAAAACAAATAAGCCTTTATTTTTAACATTGATTGTTGAAGCAAAGTATACCTACCAAAAATCAATACAACAAAATATATCTTTAAGGGATAAATTTTGAGGCACACCAAACAGCAGCAGCAAATAACAAGCTGTGCACGAGTGAGTCCTATAAAGTAGTTCCACCAAGAAAAAACATTACTACATCACCGGAAATCAAAAATTAGATAACAAAAAAACAAACTCAACTTATTCCATCTACAAACCAGGTCATGCAACACAGCCGAGCTAAAAGACATGCAATGAGGAACTTAAGAAATGACGCTTAAAATTTCTCATCCATAGACTATGCTTGTGACCAAATTAAAACAACACAGATAGGAAAGATATCCCTTAATTGATGAGCCAATTACTCAAACTACACTATACCGAACAACAAAATTAATTATCATAAAAATAAACTAACAGTCTCTTTTGAAATTAATTGCAGTAACCTGCTCCCCAAGGCGATTGGATATGAGAAGGCATGGACCTGGACAAACTAAACCGAACCAAAACTTTAGCCTACCAAAATCATAATTCAAAAAATCAAAGTTATAAACACTTAACACAAAATAAGTGGATTAAAAAAAATTATAAGGTTATAAGAGTACTTTTGATTTTCCATTTGTTAGCTTGGAGGGCAGAAATAATAACGTAGATTAAATCTAATTCTAGGATTAAGAATATTAATGAAGAAAAATGAAATGCAGAAAAACATTGTTATTAAGAGACAGCTTTGTACTATAGTTATCATGCCAAAACATGAGCTCTGTTGTTCATGCACTCAAATTCTATGAACCTAGAGAACTTAGCACAGAAAGTGTAGTGTCGTGTGCTTCAAGGCAAAATTTATTTTAATATCTATTAACTAGCATTTTCCAGTTCCGAGATCTTGTCCAATTTGAGCTCACATGCATTGAAAGAAACAAAGTGATTTAACATTTGAATTGGAAAAAGACAAGGGTACAAATAAAAATCTCAATTAAAGAGATGCTATTTTTAGAGAGCATAAACACCAATGTACCTCACCTGTATATAGTTTGAATCATCATCATCAAACAAGATAAACTCAACAAGGTACAGTTATGTCATTGGCGACTAAAATTTGCATTTGCTTTAGAAAGTCAGAACAACTATTGGCAAATTCCGAGAATTAAAAAAAAAAAGAAATGAAACAAAAGACGAATTAAACTCACAGTATAATCATTCTCCGAAAACATGTCCATCTTGAAGAAGGCTTTAATCACCACTTAACCAAGTACTCCCTCGTGGAGTTCACAGAGTCTAAGCTAGAAGATTCATCTGGAAGTAACGTCCAGCCATAGTGAAATCTTATTATGAGAAATTGGGTCAAAATTGAGATTCATGTTGATCAATAATACAACAAAATAGACATCATAAAAGTTGTCCAAAATAATGAGAAAACGCACAAGAGAAAGTTTTCAAAATAAAACCACATTAAAAATTCTCATAAAGTCTATCAGAAATCCACATTACAAACGGATGAACCTCGTGTACTACCGAAAGCTTCGACCAAATGAGTAGTGCAGAAAAATGCTCTAACATGATCGGAATGATAAGGTGTAGCATGCACAAATATTAAATATGTTAAAATCCATAATATATTTAGCATTTTAAATCACTTGGTATGAACATCAACAAACTAGATATTCAAAAAAAAAATAATAAATATTTTTTTTTAGAAAGAGTAAAATGTTTACCATACTACCATTCATAAACACAGAGATACGAACATCTTCATGTAGGTTCAGAAAATGCTACCAGTCGTGGACTAATCATTCCATGCATGTTTTAGTTCATAGCAAATGTAGCTATTAAAACATTGTATGTGCTGAATTCACAATAGGATGTTAATCAGAATCACAGAATGCAAATGCTCTCACAATGACAACAAACACCCACAGTAATTTCCCAGACCATTATCCCTTTTGAGCTGCAAAGAGGGGAATAAATGCAACTTCATGTGCTCATGATGAAAATGCAAGAGTAACTGAATTAAATTAAAAAAAATCAATGAAGTCTTGAGAATGAGAATGTATTCCAGATTCACTATGGTAACTAAGCAGTATTTTAAACATCAAACGTACCTCGAGACTTTCCAACCTCCTGTTTGAAGTTCAACGAAAGATAATGAGATGTAATTAATAATTATAATGAGAACATTTTAGTTTAACAGAAACAAATTGACACGTGTGAATTATCAACTACCGACCTTTTCGCCCGTTCTTCTGGCGTAAGTTGAGCGTATTTTGCAATCATTTCATCGATGTTGCTGAAACCAAATAAAACAAAATTTGTAAAGAAAAAAAAAGTGGACCCAAGAGCCGATTTCTTGGAAAGAAACCAAAAATAGCAAGACCCCATATATAGAAATTGATATACAAATACAACATATATATAGTAATTTCTCAAACTTCACTATATCAGCTTTAATTAGCCAACACAATAATGATCATAACATATAGTTCTTGAATTGGATATTCCATAAGCGAGCTTACAAATTCATAAAGTACCTTCGTTGACCACGAAAAATCGATGGCTTGCCAGTTGGAGAAAACATAATAAGGATAATATCAATGTCACATAATACAAAAATCTCCTGAGCTTTTTTCAAGATCCCAGCCCTTCGTTTGCCATACGTAACCTGACTTTTTTCAAGATCCCAGCCCTTAATTTTTTTTTTTCCTCGTATGTGCACCAGCAACGATTTTTCAGCACTCCCCGGGTGGGCCCCCACTGGCTCGATCACGGTTGAAATTGACGGGGATATGAAGAGAAAGGGAAGGGGACTTTCTTCCCTACTCTTCGGGCTTTTCAGATCGAAATTGCTGATGATGCCATGGCTGATTTTTTTCTAGGGTTGGCGGTCGGGGGAGAGAAAGAATAAAAGGGAAGAAAGATAGGAAATTGGCTCGATCTTTTTTTTTTTTTTTTTTGAAATTTTTATGTGCGATCCAATTTTCTTGGGGTTGATCCGGGTTTTGGGTTCCGTCACACCATAGAGAACCCGTGTGACCATCACATTTAAGTGTTTGACTTAAAAAAATGTATTAATCAAACCATAAGCAGAAAACAAATAAATTTATGCAAATACATATAATACTTTTTGTTATATACATCTCTAGAAATAAAATTTGTTATGAAACATACAATAATAAATAAAAAAGTGTATCATCCAATTTGTGTGAGATTTCCCGAGAATTCGAGTCTACCATACTAAAGAACCTACTGAAAATAATGATCCATTATCTGATAAATTTCTTGAAATAAATAAGTCTCATTAAAAAATCTGAATCAAATAGAGACAAAAATACTCAATAATTAGAAGAAAAGAATTATACAATTATTTTGATATAAATAAAACATATTTCTTTTGAATCAAATCCCGTATATATGGGATTTGCTGAATTTTAAACTACCATAATGTGATTGAAATTTAATATTCATATAATCATACATTCAATTACAATCTTTTTTTTTAAATTCTAATAAGTCCAAATTTAAAATACGAATTATATTACCATTACTAGAATAAAATTTTAAAATATATTAATCTACGATTATCGGATA
>BMAC01000591.1:608489-628947 GCA_014905375.1 Phtheirospermum japonicum
CGTTAAATGCAGGATTTAACGGCGGTTTTCTTGAAAACCACCGTAAAAAAGTATTTAAACGGCGGTTTTTGAAAACCCGCCGTGGATGAACTGCCTTTGTATCTACTTTCTGCAGTAGTGTATCGCACAGCTTCAACGTGGGCCTGGAGACGAGCCACATTCTCAATACAGGCTGGGGCACGTTTCTCAGGACTCAGGGTTTGAAAGAAGGCGACCGACTCGTGTTCTACAGGTTATTCGAGAAGACCATTTACAAGGAAGACTATTACTACGCACTCAGGTCAGAGCCTTATGTTGTCGTGACGTCCCCTTCGTCTGATGTGGCATCTGACGATCGTATTGTGGAGGCGGAAAGGTAGCTTGAGTATCTGAAGGCAAAGGAAGCGGAACTTACTGCTTTGCTTGAGCAGTGCTCGCGCCTGGAGACGGCTAATGTTGCTACTGAGACGGGAAACGATGATGACGATGATGATGATGAAAATATATTTAGTTTCATTGTAATGTTATTGGTTTATATAGAATATAAAATATATTTGAAGCAAAAATTGACACTTTTAGAGCCAAAGTGACACTAATAATGGAAAAAGTGATAGTGTTATATTTTTAATTAAATGTTTTATTACAATATGATATGTAAAAGTAATTGTTTTTAGTGTAAAAGTGACGTAATATTTAGTTTGATTGTAATGTTATTGGTTTATGTAGAAGATAACATATATTTGAAGCAAAAAGTGACACTTTTAGAGGCAAAAGTAACACTAATAATGGAAAAAGTGACAGTGTTATATTTTTAATTTAATATTTTATTACAATATGATATGTAAAAGTAACTATATTTCGTGTAAAAGTGACGTTTATATTTAGTTTGATTATAATCATATTGGTTTATATAGAATATAAAATATATTTGAAGCAAAAAGTGATACTTTTAGAGTCAAAAGTGACACTAATAATGAAAAAAGTGACAGTGTTATATTTTTAATTAAATATTTTATTACAATATGATATGTAAAAGTAACTATTTTTAGTGTAAAAGTGACTTTAATATTTAGTTTAGTTATAATGTTATTGGTTTATATAGAAGATAAAATATATTTGAAGCAAAAAGTGACACCTTTAGAGCCAAAAGTGAAACTAATAATGGAAAAAGTGACAGTGTTATATTTTCAATTAAATGTTTTATTACAATATGATATTTAAAAGTAATTGTTTTAGTGTAAAAAGTGACATTTTTTAACTGAAAAGGTGACAATATTAATTATTGAAAAAGTGACATTATTATCTACTAAGTTAAATATCTGATTACAATATAATATGTAAAAAGTGACACTTTTAACTGTTAAAGTGATCGTATTAATTGAAAAGGCTACAATGTTATATTTTAAGTTAAAAATCTTGATTACTATATAATATGTTCTAAAAGTGATATTTTTAGTTTAAAAAAATTGTTCTAAAAATCGGCCTAAGCGCTCGGCGCCCTTGAACCGCCCACGATTTTTGGAAATCGGGCAAAAAAATCGCCGGAGGAATTCGACTTTGCCTAGGCGTTGCCTAGGCGCCCAAGTCGGCGCCTAGGCGCCAACAGTCTAATTTTTTTAATTTTTTTTATCCAAGACGACGTCGATTTGGTTTTAAATTTTTTTAAAGCCAATTCAATTGTTACGGGGCAAGAATTGAGACAGAACATAATATAAACAGACTGAGAACTCTTGCCCTTATTTAGTTATATTGATTTTGTAATGTGTTCTATGGATTTATATTGTTTTGAACTTTGAATTGGACAATAGTTTTGAACTTGTGATCATTACTTTTAGTTTTGAATTGTCATATACTTTATTGTGTAGTAGGTAGTATGTTGAACTATTAAATGTTGGATGTAATGTTGTAAATTAGGGTATTTGTTCTCAAATTCTAGGCCCCGGCTAGGCGCTGGTCTGGCGCCAAGCGGCCGCCTAGCGATTTTTAGAACACTGGTTTAAAATAATTGAAAATGTGACACTTTTAGTATAAAATTAACAATATTTATATTTTAAATTACAGTGGAAAAAGTGACGCACTTAAGTGTAGAAGTGACAGTTTTTCATGCGAAAGTAACAATTTTCTGGAATTTCACACTATCCAAAGTTATTCGACAAAGTCATGGTTTATTTTTTTCAATGGCTAGTTTTTCAATCATTTTTCACCATCTATGTACAAAAAGATAACAAAAAGAAAACATATGTCCAAATACCTAACTAAATAATAATTCTAACTCATTCATATAATTATAACAATTTTATAGTCTCAATTTTCTCACAATACAATGTATATAATTATAACAATTCTCCTTAAAATCTTCCAATTTATCGGACTGAAGCTCTTCCGAGTACTTGTTCAGCATCTCGGCCAATCATGCGGTACCATGCATCTCATTAGCATCAACATACTCATCAAACTCCCCATACAAGAGGATTTTCCTCAACGACTCTTTAGCATAACCAAGAATATGCATGAAAGTCATCATCGCCTCGGCAACTGAGGCCAAATGCCACGGCATTTTGTTCAGTTCTTCGAGGTTAGCCGAGAGCTTGGCATTTATCTTCCTAATAATCTTAAGCAAACATCTTGACTATAATCATGGCCTGGATTTTCACCAGCTTTTCGGCCAAAACAGGAACCCCCACTATCAATTTGCTTATCTTTGAGAGCTGGGGATGGGTTTCGAAAAGCCTAGCCTCCTCTGCCCGAGCTTCTACATACGAATCGTCCACTGATACAGTTCCTCACGCAGACGTAACCGAGCCCAGCCACAAGGTCACTCTTGGTAGCAAGTTGTCTTTCTTCATAATCCGGTCCAGGCATTTTCACAAACACTTTGCGAGCATAACTTAAAAGTTCAACAAACACTTTGGAAAGAAAAAATATCCCACAGAATTTGTACACAAATGCAATTTGACAGTTGTAAATGCTAATTTGATCGCAAAAGAAAAATAAAACAACACCCAAATGGTGTGAACTTGAAATTGCGAAAAGTACCTTCAGGCTGCGTCTTGGGGTATTTTTATCAAAAATCAATCAATTCATAAATCTTGAAAAAATAGATATAGAAAAAGGAATCAATTTATCAAGCTCACTCCAATGAAAGATGGCAGTGTAAATTGGGCGAGACGAAGGTGAGGGTGGCAGCAGAGAGATTCAAGCGCAAGCTGTGTTGGGCTTCCGGCCACCTTCACAAAATTATGGGAACCAAAAGGAAAGGAAGCGGAATTAATTGCTATGAATTTTACTTCTTTTTATATGGATTCGATTTGCATGGACGGATCCGGATATGGGGTAGATTTGGGCTCCATCACATGAAAGAGAATCCGTGTGGCCATCACACAAAAGACTTGCTCTTTTTTTAATATTAACCGGAGTTGTGATAATATCAATAGAGTTTTATATTTTATTTTTTATATATCGTAGATTCTATATATATATATATCACAACAGTTGGATAATGGTTAAAATTAATTAAATGTGACTATTTCGAGAGTTTTCAAAGCTAAATAAATAAGTTAAAAACATGTGTGATAATAATATCAACCGGATAATAATCAATAGGTTTCTTATTTATTATGGCACGCCTTGTCTTAGAATGTTTGATTCAGATTTACTTTGTAGATAATTAAGAAAATCTAATTCAGCAACAAAAAATAGCAACATAATTCAATAACAAAACTGCAAGACGTTTGGGCCATAAAAATTGGCCAGTCCCAGGATGTAAACATTTGTTTTACCGTCCAAATCACTCATATTGGTATAGTTGATATAATATTTTTAAAATATTTTTCTGTAACTTTTTTATAGATATGTTTTGGAAATTATTTCACCAAATTCATGATGTGGTGTTGTAAAATATACAACAATTTAAAAGGTTATAATTTACTTTTTTTTTAAAAAGTAATATTCATCTACTTTAATAATCCAAGAAAAATAAAACTCAAACGTAGAATATTATACTTAGATAAATATTTAAATATTTTTAATGGATAATTTTAATGAATGAATTATACTTCTTCAATCAAATAAATCATGTCTTATTCTTCTAATCTTATATATAATATTTTAATTCATGACTTTTTCTTCTCGTATATATTCGGTCACTTAATATATAAAATTAATTTCAGATCATATCAATAATAATTCGACTCCTTTTAAATCCGCCCTATATACTAATTCAACTTACATCTCGCTTCTCCTTCACTCTCAGCCTTTTTGCCATCTGTCATAATATTAGTACTTTGAATATAAACTTATCTCAGCGTAACATACATTTTTTTTTTTAATATTTTTCAACCCTTTTCCTTTTATTTCTTTCCGCTCTTTTCTGTGTCTCTCCACCATCAATGCTTTAACCGTGTGTTTAATTAATTCTTTTGACATAATTAATATTTTTGACACAAAATATTTGATGATATTGTGTAATTAACCGGTGTTTCGATCGGTGTTTCCATATAAATCGAAAACATGCCGCCTTCGTTAATCATTAGTGTTTTTTACTAACAATAATTTAATTTATCATATAATTTATTCGGTGTATCCATATAAATAAAAACCATCCAACTTTGACAATCAGTGTATTTAAGAAATATTTTTACACCAGTGTATTTAAGTAATTGTTTGACACAAATTTTTTATTATATTATGTAATTGACTGGTGTTTCCGTTGCTAATAAGAAAATTTTAACTTTCATTAATAACTAGTGTTTTTTTTACACCAACGGTGCTTCAATAACCAGTGTTTTTTGACACCAGTTTTTTTTATCGGTGTTTCTATATAAATAGAAAAAATTAATAATATTATGTAATTGACCGGTGGTGTTTTTATTTATATAATATAATTTCTCGATGCTTCCATATATATAGAAACATCCAACTTTCATTAACAATCAGTATTTTTTTATCGTGTTTTTTTTTTTTTATCAAAACGCAACGCGTTGCGAGTTTTAAAACACTATTTTTTTCTAAAACTTTGAAATTTTGAAACACTATTTTTTCTAAGACTTTGAGAATTTATGATTGTTCTGTATAATTTATTTTTATTTCATAAACTTTAAATAATTGTTCAGATGAAATTAACCTTTATTTTTAGAATTCAGAATCGTAATCCAATTTTTTAAATTCTTCATTCTGCATTTGTCCCCATAATCACAAATTTATAGTGCTTATTTAAATTTTTATCATATACTGATTTCCTGTGTCACATGTTAACTACCTAATTTTGAAGGTGGGGCATATATTTATTTTATTTATTGATATTGTTTACATGATCAAATGCATGATACATTTGAGATTTTTGGGATGATTTTAGTGGGTCTCAAATTGTATTCTGATATGATATTACACATTTGTATATTTTTATCAATTCTAACATACCCTCACCGTTATCTTTTATTAAAAACTTTCAAATATAGTTTTAGAAAAAAGTTTACATTCTCCTCTATTTGTTTTTGTATTTCACAATAAAATATTTTTTTTTTTTGCAACATTATTTGGTGTAGTATTAAAAAGATAGTTTATTCTATTAACATTATACAACAGATAAATACATCATTCCGTTTGTGTCATCGATTTTTAGAAATGGTGAACATGTTTCAATGTCAATAGTAAAAGTAGAAAATGAATAGAAATACTTATTGTGACAAAGACGGTAGATAGTCAAATAAAGTTAATACTATACTTTATAAAGAAATTTTGCACTTGGTAAATTAAATAATATATTTTTAATAATTATTATTTATTTATTCTTAAAATTTATGTATTTTTAATACACTCAATATTGTAGTGTGTGTGTGTATTCTATATATACCCGTGTGATGCGACCAAAAAGACTGGTGCTTCAAGAATATGGGGATTTGACCTTAAATACGAAGTCAGCGACCTGATCAAATCTCCAGAATTCTCCTGGCGACTTGATCCGACTTACAAAACAAAACCCAGCCAAGGCGGAGGATGGCCCTGGCGTAGGCCCTCCGATGCCTAAGTTAGATTAGGACATAAGAAATAGGCGAGAGCCTTTTTTAGTAAGAGAGATCTCAAAACGTAGGATATAAAATCAACTTAGAGAAAAAATGAGGCCTGAGTCCTCTTTATATAAATAAGAGACGTGTTCCCCAACCGTAATACCATAAGTTGCGACCGTCTCAGAATTAGAATTTCTCGTATATGTTAAGTTACCAAAGATATAAGGATTCTCACCAAATTACCAAAATAGTCATGGGCCAAGAGGCTTGTTCATAGACTTAGTCCGCCGAAAACCCCATAAGATAGCTCATATTAGCTTGAGAAGGCCCAGAAATCATGAGGCCCAGCCCTTAACGCTGAGCTACTACTCAGAACCGAGCTAACATAATAGCTTGAATCATAATAGGTCATCACCTTGCATAAGAGCTCACCACTCCTATACATTAGGTCGCTACCTTACAAAAACAGCTCGCTCAACCCCTAGAAAGATTGCACCTTGTAAGGAATGAGGTCGCTTTACTAAAAATACATGCATGTTACCGACATGAGTATTTGATGTCATATCAGATAGTCCCCCACATTCTAGTTGGTTGAGGAAGAAACTAAGTAGAATGTAGTCATCAGTTAGCCTCAGAAGCCAAACAATCATACCCTTTTGAAAAACACAGCACTTTCAACCATCACCTCTCAATTAAGATCATTAAATGCATCTTTGCACTATGTCGGACACGCGTCAATAATCCGTTTCCTAGTAATTTATTTAATCTAGTGGGCCCAAATATGAAAGGCCCACAATAAAGCCTACCAACTTTTCCACCTTTTGAAAACTCTTTCTGTCCTTTCAGCTTTTTACGCCGCCCAACACAAAATACCCCTTCACCTTCATTTGCTCTCACTTCACACAAAAACAACATTAAAAATACTCCATTTCTATCTGCAAAAAAGTTCTGAATTTCTACAAAAATCATCAATCATCAACGAAACCGCGTCAAATTCACTGATCAATACTATGGGTAAGTCCCCCTAGTCTCTTGTTTTGATAATAATTACTGTAATTTCATTGTTGCTTGTTGCGATTGTTGGATTGATGAGTATAATCTTTATTTTATTTCTATTCCGTTAATTGATGGCCAACACAACTTCTTCTTCCATTCCTCAAATTCTTAACACTTCAAATACAGACCCGCCATCGGACACCGAATCAATCGAAATCCCCCTAAAATGACCCAGTAGGAAAAGGAGAAACCTTCCAACACCCCGACCTGGTTTGAATGATGAACCAGAGGGTGATGTTAGTTGGACCGAACTCGAAGCTCAGACTAAAGCATATACTGAGGCTAGGTCCTTGATTGATAACATAGTAGAAGACCCCCTTCCATGCAACCTGAAACCGAGAATATCCCCGAAGGCATCCATATAGAATACGTCATTCTATGTTAATTACACGGCCTGAAAGGCCTTCATCCTCCGAACATTTTCTTGTCAATCTTGTTACCGTAGTGCCCCCATCGGCTCATGTCGACCTCCTTAAACTCTCACAAGCTACCAGAGTAGTTGTACAAAACCATTGCGTGCTCCCAACCCAAAGTGAAGAGCTCATAAAAGCTATCAACCTTCTAGAAACTGCTGAGCTAGTTCTTTCGAACATCTTACAAAAAGACCTAAATCATCCTCCTACAAACCACATCACAATATTTGACGAACTTCTGAGGGCAGGATTCAGATATCCACCCCATTGGTTTCTAGTTACCATATCGAATAAGTATAGGGTCCCTTTACTCCAAATCACTCCCAACTCGATTAGGTTTTTAGCTGGATATGTAATTCTATGTGAATATTACAATGTACAGCCAGACCCAGATTTTGTTCATTTTTGCTTCTTAGTAAAATATCAGAAAGGCTCCTTCTATCTCTCCTCACGCTTTAACACCCGCCGCTTCTTAGTATATCCCTCGCAAAAGTCCATGAATGGCGAGCTAAATTCTTTTTTGCCCGTAACACTGAAGTCTGGCCATTTCTCACCGAATGACAAAATTCAGCTCCTAAACAAGACACACCACCTTCTTCTAAGAATCAAACTGTCCTTTTTCAACAATACTCCGACCTTCTCGACAAATGGAGTAAAAACCCATATATTGTGATGAGGCTCACAGACTCGGAAGCTGTTTTTAGGTTTGTAGGTCTCGACTCACGACCTACGGATCTGAGCAGATCTGGATTCGGTCAGTCCCCAATTATCAGAAATCTCTTTTACCTTATTCTTGCCACAAAAGAAAACTTAATGTTTCTAATCTCTTACATAAATAACCGCATTGCTAGCTGCTTATCGTCGATCTCAGAGGAGGTTGCTGATGTTCATCCTGAAGCCAGCCCATCAGTAACATCGACATCATGATCTCTTGATGTTCTTAATGTGGACGAAGAGCTGGATCGGGCCATGGCAGCCAAAGATAGTCAAGAGGAGCAGATACCTCTCCGAGAAATCTTATTCAAAGGAAAAAAGAAAAGGAAAAGGTAAAAGGTTAGATGTCACACTGATTCCTGTGGCTCAAGTTTCTAAACGCTGACGTCTCCAAAGGGCATCTACCTCCAGCTCGCCAGACTTAGAGAAGAGCGTGGCTTAATGCAAGGATGCCAACATGATTAAGTCACTTATCCACAAACGCATAACAACCTAGGTAACTTAACATTTTCGAACAATGTATTATAACATATCATAACATGTCTGACTTATAACCTCCTTTGATTATTTTCCATGTGATAGCTGGATTCCTTGGTGGCCTCCACATCTAGCCAACTACTGGTAGTGTCTCCTGAGGGCGAGCTACAAAAAACATGCGACGAGCTGACAGCTCATATAGAGAAACAAACACAACAACTTTCTTTAACACAAGGAGAGTTGGATGAAGCACATCACCAATTGACCATTCCGGAGGAAGAGCTGAATATTTCGAAGAGTCAAGTGGAAACCTTAAAGGATGAAGCAGCTCGCGTGAAGGAGGAAGACTCCCAATCAAGAGATCAAATGCCGAAGCTAGAAGAACTATTATAGGAGAGAGATATGAAGGTACACGAGGTTGGTCGCATAGCTCATGAGAAAGATGTTTCCGAAGGTCGACACACGTTTCTGAGGAGTGAGGTGGGCAAAAAGTTTGTGGACACATACAAGGAGGATTTGATGGATGCTTACAAGAACACAACCCTTTGTCTGGTAAAAATGGGGCGATGAGGCCTTGAATGGGTCCGTTTTACTGCAAAACGCATCAAAAATTAGCTCGCTGCAATAATGTCCAGTTCGAGCCGGATGTGAAGACCATATCCAAAGATCTCCTCCCCCCCTTCACTTTTTGGAAAGGTGACAGAAACCATCCCGCGGACTCCAGATGGTGGATACCTTGCAAGGGCAATGCCATTTTAAAATCCGGACTTGCCGCCGAGCTTGAAGCCCCACTAGACGACATGCTGACTAAATGCAATCCTCCTGAACTTCTGTAATCTGAATATTTGTTCCTGCCTGATTTTAAACAATTAATAAATGCTCATAACTTAGTATTTTTTCTGCTGCTTAAATTGTATTATGCACAACCTGTCATAAGATGGTTATAGCAAATAACCCTAACTTCATAAGTAACCCATACTTCAATCATGATTAATGCATATCAAGAATAGTTAGGTTGCCAACTCATAATGAGAGTAAACCAAAGAAGACCAAGATTCTACTTAGTCCCCCAAGGTATTATAGTAGAAACAACCTATTATCAAGGTTCCCATCAAGATATCATATCGCAAAAAATAGCATGTACATCAAACACGCCTGAGTAACATGTAAATAAAACATGCTCATATTTGAAAGAAAATATGTAAACCAAACATATCTCCTTCCCAACACATCCCAGAATACGTAAGTCAAACGTACTCAAGAACACTTAAGATATCAAGCAAACAAGTCTGATAAGACCAAATAACTCACACAGAACCAATTAAAATCATATAAGACTCAAATATCATAAGACCAGACACATCACACATAAGTTAAACATGAAAACTAAGAAAGAACATGTAAATCAAACATGTTTCCTCCCAAAATATCCCAGAACATGTAAATCAAACATATTCGAGGACATCCCAGGATATGTAAATCAAACATATTCGAGGACATCCCAGGATATGTAAATCAGACATATCCAGGGATATGTGTTAACATGTAAATCAAACATGTTCCCAAATAAAAAAGAACCTTTCATAATTTCTATCGCCGACCTGGTAAAAGCGTCGGGATTTCATCATACTCATAAACCATGAGAATCCATAGAATGCTGAAAAGAAACCCTTTATTCATAGATATCAGCCCGTAACCGGTAAAAAGTGTGACAAAAGTAAGAATTCACCGCCGACCTAAGGGAGCATCGGTTCGTAATAGCAATAAGTAAAGATAGAGTTCACCGCCAACCTAAGGGAGCGTCGGTTCATAATAGTAATAAGTAAAGATAGAGTTCATCACCGACCTAAGGGAACATCGGTTCATAAAAGCAATAAGTAAAGATAGAATTGTCTCTAGTACGAGCCTTTTGTATAGAGAGTTAGGCGTAGTACGTTTTCAAGTGACAGACATTTTAGCTTCTCGGTAAAGCTTTTCCTTCTGCATCTTCGAAGACATATGCTCCCCCTTGAAATACTTTGATGACTTTGAATGGTTCTATTCAGTTTGGATCTAATTTATTTATTTTTTAGATTGCATTAGCCCGCTTCTAGACGAGGTTGCCGACCTAGAAATATCTTTGTTTCACCTTTTTATTAAAGGTTGCTTAAATCCGTTACTTGTATCTTTCCACGCAGGTTGCGGCCTTATCACGTATTTCCTCAATTGTTTCAATGGCCCCTCTAGCTAATCGATCATTTTGTTCTACATTGAATGTTTATAATTTTTGTGAGCCTCTCACTATCTCTGATGGGATGACAACCTCCATGCCATAAACAAAGCTAAAAGGAGATTCACCTGTAGTAGTTCGCGGGGTTGTTCGATAAGCCCATAAGACAGATGCGAGTTCTTCATGCCAAAGTTCCCCTGCTTTTTCCAAATATAATTTAATTCCCTGCACAATAATGCGATTAGTGCTTTGAACTGTCTGTTTGCTTGGGATGTGCCACAGAGGCAAATCGTTGCTTCATCCCCATCTGCTTGCACCAATCCTGAAACATCTGCCCATTAAATTGGGTTTCATTATCTGAGACTAGCACTCGCGGAACTCCATACCTAAAAAAGATACTGTTAAATAAAATCAACGATATTCTGCTCGCCTATGCCCGTCAAAGACTTGGCCTCCACCCATTTTGTGAAGTAGTCCACTGCGACCACTAAATATTTTTTGCTGCCGGGCGTTGGTGGAAAAGGCCCCACGATATCAATCCCCCATTGCACAAGGGGCAGGGCGATCTTATCACCATCATATCTTCTGATGGCACATGGATTACAGGCGCGTGCATCTAACATTTTCTGCAAGTCATGACAATCTTTCCCGCCATATCCTTCATTCCTGGCCAAAAGAAACCAGCTCGCAAAGTTATTTCCACCAGTGCCCTACTCTTCACAAGATCACTACAATAACCTTCATGTATCTCCCACAATACTTTCATCCCTTCTTCTAACGCCAGACACTTTAAGTAAGGCCCAAAATGCAACCTCTTATAAAAACCCCCATTTATTAAACAAGAGCGTGCTGCTGTTCTGGATTCCTTAGTTGATAATTGTGCCTCCCTTATGACCACCTTATCGAGGGTCTCCCGAATTGGTGTTCGCCAATCTTCCTTTCCATCAATCTTCATAACATCTTTACATTTTTCTATACTACTATGATTTATCTCCATCAATGTGATCTTTTTTGTATCACAAGTACCCAAAGTTCCTGCCATTTTGGCGAGCCAATCGGTTCGAACTTTTGCAGCTCGTGGTAAATGTTCCAGCTCAAAGTTTTAAAACTACATCACCCCCTCCTTTAATCTTCTCAAATACTCCTGCATACGTCCTTCCCGAGCCTCAAAAGATCCATCGTGCTAGCGAGCTACCAGTTGCGATTCTGTATAGGCCTTAACTCTCCTTGCTCCTAGGTCGCTCGCCATCTTCATGCCTTGTAACAGTGCCTCGTATTCTGCTTCATTGTTGGAGGCCTTAAATCGCAGCCTTATTGCAAAGTTCAAGTTCTCTCCCTCTGGGCTAGTCAAAACAACTCCAAGCCTTTCCCCTGATGTCGTAGTTGATCCATATTTATGCAATATCCATGTCTTTCATTCATCCTCCAGTTCAATAGGTCGCACCATCTCCTGCAAGAAATTTGCCAACACTTGTGCTTTGATCGTCGTTCTGGGCTCGTACACCACATCATAGTCACTGAGCTCTACTGCCCACTTCACCAACCTTCTTGCTTATTTAGATTGCTCAACACCTCTTTAAGAGATAAGTTGGTGTGTACCTTAACCTCGTGTCCCAGAAAATAAGGTCTTAGCTTCCTTGTTGTATATATTATTGCAAACCCGCCTTTCTCCAATTCTGAATAATTCAGCTCAGCACCTCTCAGCATTCGACTTATGTAATAAATAGGCTTTTGCACGACTGCATCCTCTCTTATGAGCACTGAGCTTACTGCGGCCTCCCCTATCGAAATATATAAAATCAAATCCTCTCTCAGCATTGGTTTAGTTAACAATGGTGTTTCTTCCCGGTATTCTTTGAGCTTTTCGAAAGCTTCGACATTGTGTCCATTCAGACTTGGATCCCTTCTTGAGTGTCTTAAAGAAAGGTACACCCTTCTCTGCCGATCTGGAAATAAAGTGACTAAGCCCTGCGATTCGACCAGTTAACACCTGTACATCGCGCACCATGCGTGGATGTGGCATCTCCATGACATCTCGCACTTTCTCTGGATTTACTTCGATACCCCGCTCTGTCACCATGTATCCCAAAAATTTCCCAGATCTACTCCAAACACACATTTCTTTGGATTAAGCTTCATCTCATATTGCCTCAGGATAACAAAGGCTTTCCGCAAATCTTCCACATGTGAGTCTGCTTTATTGCTCTTCACCAGCATATCATCTACATAAACCTCCATTGTAGATCCCAACAGATCTTTGAACATTTTATCCACTAGTCTCTGATAGTTCGCACCTGCATTCTTCAACCCAAATGGCATAGACACGAAACAACATGTACCTTGATTTTCACATTTTTGTACGTCTTTTGTTACATTTTTGTGTCCCGATTGAATGTGTTTCGCTTGCATTTATGGGTGTTAGGATTCAATTAGGCCTATTCTGTTAGTTTTAGGTTTTGTGGCATTTGCGTGGTTTCTATTACGTTTTACATAAGTTTTCACTCGTTATTATATTTTTGGTCGTAGAATGACCAAGCGGGACCCGCGCACTCTTATGGAATTCCAATTGACTCCTTATGGAATTGACAAGTGAAGACATGCAAGGGAACATAGTGCGAATGAGAAGCAACGACCGGTAGACATTCTGGAGCAGAAAAGGAGAAAACCGAGCCGGAAGCAGCCCAGATCGACTGCCAGGTCAACCGATCAACTGCCATGCAAGTCGATCGACTACGAACAGCCCGAATCGACTGCTCAACAGGGGCCAGGTTCGTTTGAACAACAAGGTAGTCGATCGGTTGCCATCCTGTCAATCGACTGAACTCTATCGATCGACAGGCAGTCGATCGAGCGAAACCCTACCGATCGACTGCCTCGCAGGAAATTTTGGGATTTTTTTTGACATTTTGATGATTTCGCCACTCGACCAAGGGGGAAATGGTTTTACAAACCAAGACCCCCAAAGCTCGAACGACCAATTTCACGGCCCATATTCTCCGTCCCATGCTCGTGTGCCTACACTCGATCCACAACTCTAAGTCTCTCCGTGCTTGGATCCATCATCATAAGGAACCCAATTCTACGGCCCGCAATACCAAGGCCCAATCGTTGACGGCCTGCCACATCAACACACATTCATGAACGGGGCTCAATTTCAACCTCGATTCCAAGCGCCAAGGACACATTACCAAGGCCCGCACTTCCAAGAGCCTCGGTTCCCACATCTGACGGGGCCCGTGCCCCGATTCCAAAATCCAATTCCTGAAGATCGTCCACGAATGCCCACCGTTAATGAGAATCCTTATGCCGCGTAAGATCCGGGTGGCCACCCTTTTGCCACTTTCGATGGAAGTCCTACGAATAGCACAAGGAGGTGTCGAGGCCCTACATGGGCGACTTTTCCTCGTGCATCCGACTAAGTGTCGAGGCCCTTGAGTACGACTTGCGGCTGATCGATCTCAACCGAATACCATCTTTCTATGGCCTACCGCACGAGGATTCTCTCAACTTCCTTTGGATTTTCTCCTACACCGTGTCAAGCTTTCTGCGCCAAGGGATACATATTGACCAAATCAAGATACGATGCTTTCCATACACAATGAAATATAAGGCGTTCGATTAGCCAATGACGTTACCGGCCGATTCCATCACCAATTAGGACATGGTGAGCGAGAAGTTTATGGAAGAGTACTACTCCCAAGACAAGACGGCCGACTTCCGAGCGAAGATTGCCTCATTTCGTAAAGCAAGCGACGAGACCTTTTATGAGGCGTGGGAGCGTTTTAAGGGTTACCTTACCAAGTGCCCTTACCATCGGTTCACTATGATTTCTTGAACAAATTTTTCCATAATGGCTGGACATTCGCGTCTAAACGCGTGGTGAATAATGACGCCGAAGGAAACCTCGCTGGCCGCTCAACGAGGGAGCTATATGACATCTTCGTTAATATGGCCGCGAACCATCACCAAATGAGTATATTAGAGCGAAAAGATCATGTAAAGGAAGTATCAACGAGGGACGATCCCGAGTGGGCCCGTAAGATTACAGACCTCGAAAGTCAAGTGGCTTCTCTCACTAAGCCCTAACCGATTTCGATAGAGACGTGAACCATGTGCGGTATCTCACTAAGCCTTGTTCTCGGTCTAAGGATACCAAACCTCGCAACCGAACCAAGCCCAACGAAGTGGGATCCAACGGCACATCAATCCATATTCCCAAACTTACAACCCCAGGTGGAGGAACCACCCTAACTTTGGGTGGAGGGACACGACCAATGCACAACAATAACCACCAATGCAACAACCACGACCTCAAGCCCCGTTTAATGAACGACCACCTTTCCCGCCTCCAAAAGACTCATTTCTGGCCCCTCAAGATCATTTGGCATCACTCCAACCAAGCATGGAGTCTATCTTGTCCGAACTTTTGGGTTCTATCCAACAATTAACCAAACGGCTTGCGAGTTTAGAGACACAAGTGGGGCAAGTGGCGACGGATGTTAATGAACTTAAACGGGTCCACGACAAGGGATAGCTACCGAGTCAACCGGCTCAAGCTCAAGACGTGATGATTCTTCGAAGCGGCAAGGTGGTAGATAACAAGGTTACCCATCCCGATGGTGATCCCTTGTCTTCATGCCAAGTTCGAGACGATTTGACCGTGCAAGACCTAAATGAACCCGTAGCCACTCCTAACCCACCCACATCCTTTTCAAGTGATGAGGCGAAGGATACCGAGGATACCGGGGGACTCCACAAATCCGCGATGCCGTACTGACCTCCGATCCCATATCCGAGCCGTATCCGACCGATGAAGCAAGACAACCAATTTCTTGAATTGTACAAGATGTTTTCCAAAGTCAACATCAACCTTCACTTGCTCGATATTATCCGAACCCGCATACACGAAGTTTTTCAAGGAGCTGACATCCGAGAAGCGACGGTTCGAAAAGAACGAGAAAGTGTGTATGTCAAACGCGGAAAGCATCGTCTATAGCAACCCTCTTCCACCTAAGGAGGGCGAGCCAGGAAGTTTTTGTATAAATATCACTCTTGGGAATGGCAAGAAAACACGAGGGATGCTAGACCTCGGCGCGGGGATTAATTTGATGCCCTACTCCATCTTTAAACAATTGGAGTTAGGTGATCTCAAGGAAACGAGGATGTGTTTGCAATTGGCCGACCGATCAATTATACTTGAATCATAATAGGTCACCACCTCGCATAAGAGCTCACAACTCCTATACATCAGGTCGCTACCTTACAAAAATAGCTCGCTCAACCCCTAGAAAGATTGCACCTTCTAAGGAATGAGTTCGCTTTACCACGAATACCTGCATATTGCCGACGTGAATATTTAATGTCGTATCACCCGTGTGTTCACACGGTTACTACACTAGTCTTATATAATAGGCCACAAATTGAGATTGACACATGTCCTAATAATAGGAAACCACTGGAAGTTTATTCAACTCCTCTTAAATCCTACTCCCTCCGTCCCACAAAGATAGTCCACTATTCCATTTTCGACCATCCCACAGAGATAGTCCAGTTACCATATTTAAAATATCATTAGTTTTTCATTTCCACACATACCCTTAATTAATATTCTTGAAATACCAGTTTTCTATCTCGTAAATTGAAAATTGATGATTACAATGCAAAATCTTATTATTCCAACAACAAATATACTAATTTCAACACTGATTTCTATGAATATTAATTGACATTAATAAATTCAAGAAGGATATAATTGGAAAACACTAACTAAATTAATGACTTAACTATATAAACTACCAATTTCTTAATTTGTATGAAACCAACCACAAGACCATCAAATTGGGATGGAGTGGGTATATAATAGGCCGCAAATTGAGATTGACACATGTCCTAATAAGGAAACCACTGAAAGTTTCATTGCCTATTTTCACACGTTGGGATTTTAATATATAGATCTTTTCTTATCTTTTCTCCCTCTCCACATTATCCCACCTATATACTAAACTAAAAGATTTCTATCCGTGTTTGCTTAGGAAGCTTCGGGCTGACGTGCAATTTTATGGTGGTTCGGATGCTTACATGACGAATTTTAGAGGTTTTGAGACTTACTAAAATAAGAATTCTAATATCTACCCAATTTTTTATATTTCTTTTTATTATATTTTGCATAACTTAATTTCTTTCTTCTTTTATATTTGCCTAATTTAATATTTTCCTTTGATTATATTTTATTTAATTCAATATTTTTTTTATTCTTTGAAAATAAATATATAAGAAGTCATATATAATTAGAAAAAAAAATCCAAATTACTTATCTTAATTAAAAGATAAATTAATTATAAGATAATGTTAATTATAAAAAAACTTAATTATTTATTAATAATCTAAATATGTTGTATTTAGAATAAAAGTTAAAATATTTTTATTCTTAGAAATTAAAATGTATGGTATAATTAAATTACGATTTACTTGTAATAATCTAAGTATGTAACTAAATATTATAAATGAATTCAATTTATATATGAATATATAAATTTATATAATAATAATAATTAATAAATATAAATTAGACACAAGTACAGTACGACACGGGTTGAGAATATTACATCTTTTTGACTTTCTCTAAGTATGTAACTAAGAATTATTATAGAATTTAATTTAAATATTAAAATATAAAAATATTGAATAATTATTAAATAATAGACATTCGGCACGTGTTGAGCGTGTAACAAGTTTTGAATATATTTACGTGTGTAAATATGAAATTATTAATGAATTTAATCAAAATATTAAAATAAGAAGTTATTCAATAATAAAAAGTAAATTTAATAAATAGTAACTACCCATTTGTAGAAGACACAAGTTGAGAATGCGATATCTTTTGAATTTTTCTTATTTTAGATTTAGAAACTCTACAATGGTTAATATCTACCCAGTTTTTTATATCTCCTTTTATTATATTTTTCATAAATTAATTATTTCCTTTTCTATATTTGCTTAATTTAGTATTTTTCTTTGATTATTTATTTTAATTAAAAAATTACTTATAACATAATATTAATTAAAAAAACATAATTACTCATTAATAATCTAAAAAAATTGTATTGAGAGTAAAATTTAAAATATATAATATAATTAAACTAAAAGTTACTTCAATAATCTAAGTATGTAACTAAATATTATTAAAGAATTAAATTTGATATAAAAATATAAATTTATGTAATAATAATTAATAAATATTAATTAGACACCAGTATACTATAAAATGAGTTGAGAATATAATATCTTTTGGATTTCTCTGAGTATGTAACTACCAATTATTATAGAATTTAATTTAAATATAAAAGTATTTAATAATAATTAATTAATTATAATTAGATACGGGTTGAGCATGTAACAAGTATTGAATTTATTTACGTATGTAAATATAAAATTATTAACGAATAAATCTAATAATTAAAATAAAAAATTGTTTAACAATAAAAAATAATATTTAATAAATAGTAACTAGCCATTTTTAAAAGACACGAGATGAGAATACGAAATCTTTTGAATTTTTTCTTATTTTTAGATTTAGAAACTCTATAATGGCAATAAATATTTTTTATATTTATCTTTTGATAAATCCCGTGTAACACACGGGTGTTAAACTAGTGTGTGTATATAAATATATATATATATATATATATATATATATATATATATATATATTATAGTTATTATTTTATACTAGATATATATATATATATATATATTACATATATACTAAACGAAAAGACCCCTATCATACGTATCTGCCTATAAAGATTCGGACTGACGTGTGTAATATTCTGGTGGTTCGCATGCTTACTTGTCGAATTTTGGAGGTTTAAAAACTTACTTAAATATAAGAATTCTAATATCTACCTAATATAATATTTTGCCTAAAAGTCCTTCTATTATATTTTGTATAATTTAATATTTATATTTTACCTAACTTAATATTTTTTTATTCTTTTAATATAAAATTTAAGGAGTCATATATGGTTATCTTAATTAAAAAAATTACTTATATGATAATTTAATTACAAAAGAAAATAATTATAAAAACAATCTAAATAAATCTTATTTATAATAATAGGTAAAATTCTTTTATTTTTAGAATCTCAAATATAAATTATGATTTATTTGAAATAATTTAGGTATGTAATTAAATATTATTAATGAATTCAATATGAATATAGAATTATATAATAAGAATTAATAAATATTGATTAAACACTGTACAATGCAATACAGTTGAGGATATGCCATCGTTTGATTATTGTAATTATTTAACTAAAGACTGTTGTCGAGTTCAATCTAAATATAAAAGTATATAATAATAATAATAATAATAATAATAATAATAATAATAATAATAATAATAATAATAATAATAGTTAGTTAATACAGACGCGAATTGAGAATGTGACAAATTTTGATTTTTTTTTTTTAGTATGTATATAAAATTATTGATGAATTTAATTTATACATTAAAGTATTCTTATTTAACAATAAAAAATCAATAGTTAATAAATAGTGATCGAACATAGTAATACAATATCTTTTGAATCTTTTTATATATTTTTGTAACTATGACAAATATTTTTTTTATATTTATGTTTTAATTAATATAACACACGGATATTAAACTTATATATATATATATATATATATATATATATATATATATATATATATATATATATATATATATATATATATATATATATAACTAAAATGAGTCCATAATTCCAGTTTAGAGCTTTTTATGATTATTAAAATCTAATGGTCAGGATTAATTTAGTGAATTAAAGGGATGATGCTTCAATGGTTAATACTTTAGGGTAGTAGTGTAAGTTTATTTCATAACTGTAATAGGTTGTTCTACCTTAGTTTCTCTCATAAATCATCAGTCCGTCCTTTAATATTTCACTTTCTCGTTAAAACTCGTTGATGCGGACCAAAAAAACCGTACGTGAAATTATGTGGTGAATGCGGCTATTCATGGAAAGCGACCTCATTTCCTAGGGAGGGTGTACCCCTGGGAGGTGAGCGAGCTGTTATAATGCGAGTGTATGGTTTTGTGAAGAGTAGCGACCTGTAGTATGGGGATGGCTTTTCATACAGGGTCGCGACCTCTTGTACTTTGGGTTGGGTACTTGGGCCCGATTTGTGGATCTAATGTATGTGAATCATTATGGGCCTAGTGGGCTGTATGTCCCGGCTTAATTGGGATATCTATGGAGAAGTTTTGTTATTTATGGGAACTGGCCATAAATGAGGAGTCCTAATTAAGAGACGATTGTGAGAATCCTGGCATACGTGAAATTCTTATCATAAAAGGTAACCCTGGATATTGGGATTCTTCTCCTGTCCCTATAAAAGGAGCCCTTGGCTTCTCTTTTGAGGTTAATGCTTGTTTACGCATTTTATTATTTTTGAGTGAACTAATATTATAGAGAGAGAAGAAGTGTGTTTTTCGCTTATTAACTTAAGCGTCGGAGGGCCTTAACGGGCTCGAAATCCGGCCCGTTCTAGGCGCTGTTTTGCAGGAAGTCGAGGTCGCTGAGACGATTGCGGAT
>BMAC01000592.1:39650-76708 GCA_014905375.1 Phtheirospermum japonicum
GCCGTAAAATTTAACGGCGGTCGATATAAAGGCGGTTCAAAAACCGCCGTTAAAACCCTCCAAAAACTGCCGTTAATTAGCTGTTTTGCAGTAGTGATGCTAAGTTCCCATAAATAATAAATCTCTTACTTAAGTTACCAGAATAGGCCTGGGCCTGTTATTCTTTCCATATAGTTCGTCGGGACCCCATAAACCATCCATATAAGCCCGTGGGCTTGATATCTTATAAAGCCAATAACCGAACTCAACGGCCAGCGCCCAACACATAAAAACATAAGAGATTGCGACCCTATATGAGAACTCATCCTCATACTCCAGGTCGCTACTCTACAAACCAGCTCGCTCAGCTTCCCGAAATAACCAACCAGCTCGCTAACCACCCAGAAGATATGCTCCTTCTTGGGAATGAGGTAGCTTACCATAAATATCAAGCATGTATTTTTAGTGACGTATCAGCTAGTCCCCCATGTTCTAGCTGATTGAGGTATGAAATCAGGCAGGACATGTAAAATAGAGCATTAAAAGATCACAACCATCAAAAACATTAATTCTCCATGTTCAACTTACCAAACAATATTATAAAATAACCCCACCTCGACATATCGAGCTTTAATACCGCTTAGCCCATAAAAAAGTTACCAAATAAGACCGCGACCTCCAAAAAGATCAGCTCGCTAAGCTCGCTCGCCCTTCAAGAAGAATATCCTCAAAGAAGAAATCTGCGAGTCCCCAGGTCGAGTCCCCAGACCTGACGACCTAATAACCACAAGGCCCCTTCCACACGACCTCCAGCTATAACCGAGCACAACAACCCAATAAATATAATCATAAATAACCCAAAAAGTCAAAACACGCCTTCGTTTTTCTATCCCATCCCCTTTAAGTTTCATTAAATGCAACCTCACAACAAGCGGGCACGTGTCACTCCCCTATTTTCTCGTAGTATAATAAACACGGTGGGACCAAAACATTCCTTAAAACCCTACCAACTTTCCCGCTCCTACCTGTCCCGTGTACTTTTACGCCGCCCCATACACAAAACCCCTCCATCTCCCCTCACTTAACACTTTATCCAAAAACACTTACAAACTATCACCATTTTTACTCTGTAACACAGTTCGTATATTTTCAAATTTTCCAAAAATCGACAACAGCTCACCGCTCATCACCGACCTCCAGGATACCAAAAATGTGTAAGTCTTCTAAACCCCCTTTTTCAATAATTTAATTTTGCTACCATATATGTGTTGCATCTGCTGAGTTGCTGTATCTTATGTTGTTCCCCTCCCCCTGTGTTTTTATAATTGATGATGAAATTAGCATCCTCCAACCCTAATTCCCGAAATTCCAGCCTCTCCCCCGATTCGAACCCCACCGTGAACCCCTATATTTTTACCAGGAGACGAAAACAATCCCTTTCCCCCCCCTTCCTCTGTGACGAGCCAGAAGGCGATGTCAGTTGGTCGGAATTAGAAGCCCAAACTAGGGTTCATGTCGACGCCCAAGCCTCTCTAGAAAACATACCCGAAGATCCTTCCTCCGCCCCCTTAGCCCTTACAAATATACCAGATGGCATTCACGTAATTAAACATACGAACCCAGCATCTTGCGAGCACTTTCTGGAAAACCCAGTGACCCTATCTCGCTCCATAAATGCTACCGACCTACCTCCCTCATCCCTCTTAACCAAGGAAATTAAAGGTAATTACTGGCTACTCCCCGACCCGGAAAAACTTGAAGAACTCAAACTAACCCTTAACCTCCCAGCGACCGCGTAAATAGTTCTACCTGACATCCTCCATTTAGACCCTATGAAACCATCTCCAAACCATATAACTCTTTTTGTCGAGCTGCTTAGGGCAGGGTTTAGATTCCCGCTCCCCCCCTCCCTCTTATAAAAGATCCCCCTTTTACAATTGACCCCTAATTCCATGAAATATCTAGCGGGCTATATCATATTATGTAAATATTATAACACTCAGCCCGACCCAAGCTTTTTCCATTTTTGTTTTCAAATAAAATACCAGAGCCATTCCTTTTACCTTTCCACTCGCACTGGCAAAGCTCTCTTCTTAGTGAACCCCTCAAATAAGGTTCCTGAGTGAAAGAGAATTTTTTTTCCTTTGTACATAACACTGAGGAATGGCCCTTCTTAACCGAGCTGCAATACAATACCCCAAAACAATCCAATCCTCCCATCCCCAAACATTTTCCCATTATGTATAAAAAATACTCTGACTAGCTTGCGGAGTGGAGTAAGCGCCCGTTTGACGTGGTGCTACTCACCAGCTGATCAAAAGTTTTCAGATATGTGGGCATCGACTCTCGCCCAGTCGACCCGGATCTTGCCCTTACTGAATCAGAGTTCGGTAGGTTTTTCAAGTCTTATAATTCTACATTATCCATTATTAAAATCGAATAATAACACCCCTCTGCTATTGTAGTTGCATTTGTCAAGAGGTGTGCATCGCCGAGCTCCGAGGAAGTCACGGAGCTACCTACGCCACAGCCCGCCGTTGTCCCAACACCTCCTCCAATCAATGTGGATGAAGTGCTAAACCAGGCCTTTGGAACAGAGGCCGATCAGGAAGAGGACGACCTAGAGGAGGTACAACCAGTGCAAAGGTCTTCAAAAGGAAAAGGGAAACGTCCCCTCAAGCCTGCTGTCAAGAGTCCGAGCTCTCCCATCCAAAAATGTTGTCGCCTCCGCAAGACATATGCTGCGACTTCTTCGAGCTCTCCAGACCTGGGCAAGGGAATAGCCCAGTGTGACAATGCCAAAGAGATCAAGACCTTCCTCGACGAGCGAATAATCAAACAGGTAAATCCCGAAAACCCTTCCCCTTATGAGATAATCATTTGTAAACCCTTATAAAATGTTGTGGTGCAGAGCCCGCTGGTCTCCAAGATTTCCGAGGAGTTGATGGCGCGGTCCACGGAGAGCGAGCTCCAAAAAACATGTGATGAGTTGACCGCACAAACTGAACAACAAACGCGGCAGCTATCTCTAACTCAAGGAGAGCTGGATGGCGCGAACCAACTGTTGAAAGCTCGCGAAGAGGAGATATTGATCCTGAAGAGCCAAGTAAATAGCCTGAAGGATGAAACAGCTCGAGTGGGTGCTGAGCTCAAGGATGCGCAAAAACAAGCAGGAGAGCTCAAGGCGCAAAATCAGAAGCTTCGGGAGCAAAATCAGGTGGCGCATGAGCAAGGTGTGGATGAAGGTCGGTGGACCTTCCTTACGAGCGTAGCAGGTAAGAAGTTCATTGGCGCCTACTGGGAGGAACTACTGAAGGCATACAAGAAGTCCTCCATATACTTCGGTAAGATGGCTGGTGGCGCCTAAGAGTGGATTTTCAAAGCTGTTGACATGATCAAAAACCAGGTCGCAGCGTTGAACGTCACCTACAACCCCGATGTGCCAGCCATTATCGCAATGCTGCCTCCCTTCAGCATTTTCAAGGGTGACATGAACCAGCCAATTGAAGCTGAATGGTGGTTATCCTACCAAGGTCGAGCTGTACTATCAGCCAAGCTCTCTGCCGAGTTAGATACGCCTTTGGAGGATATGGTTCCTGCTTCCGGACCAAGCGCGACCTGAAAGCTTGCTGCCCCTTTTTTGATTTTAAAACATATATCCATGCTCGCACTGTTTTGCATGTAATTGTTGTGTTTTTCCTAGTATTTTTAGTTAGAGTTTTATGTTGATTTTAGTAGTTTTTAATAGAATTTTATTAAGTTTTTATGTGGTTTTTCTTGTTTTGTTTTTTTTTCACTTGACTTGTTAATTCTATATTTTAATGGTTTAATTGGTTCAATTACCTTGAGGTTTGGTGTAATTCTTGGGTTTTAATAATTAAAGTTCTCTTTTAATAGGTGGCTTAATGATTTTAAAATCAAGCTAAGGCATGGAGACCAAAATTCAAGCCCAACCTTGCCTATTTGCATGCCCAAGTTGGTGCCAAGAGCAAGCTTAAAAGGGGGCAGACATTCTGGAATAGTGGCCTAGCCTTGCCCAAATTCACGCCTAAGGCCCAACAGCACTCTAGGCAGCACTCTAGGTGGCCCAGAATGGCGCCCAGCAGCACCCTAGGCCCAAAAGCAGGCCAGCGCCCAGCTCCAAGCCTAGGCCAGTGCCCAGCTCCCAGCCTACTTCTCTCCAGCACCCAGAATGGTGCTTAACTCCTTGCCCACTCTTGCCTAGATGAGCGCCTAGCTCCTTGCCCACTCTTGCCAAATGCAGCACCCACTCAAGCCTCCAGCAAGCCTAATGCAAGCCAAGGACGCCCCGGACCCATCAAGGACGCCCAGGACCCATCACCCACACCCAGGCTCGCCCAGACCGAGCCACCTTGAGCCAAGACCGAGCCGCCTTGAGCCATCTTGGTCAACACAGGTCAATTTTGGTCAAATTTGTGAAATTAAGCCTAAAAAGTCCAAATTGAGCCATTTAAACCCAATAAAAATTAGTATAAATAGCTCACAACTCTGATTTTGTAATACCTCTCATTTTTTTCCCAACCCAAGCATGGGTTTGGGGATTAAAAATCCTCTCTCTAGTTTTTAAGATCTAATTTCTCTCTCTTAGGTTTTAGATTCAATTTCAAGCTTTGATATAATTTCTTTACTAGATTTAGATTTACTTTCATACTTGGCCTTGGGTTTGTAAGCCTAAGAAGAATCCAAATACTCCTTTGGATTGTTACTTTTGATGCAATTACATTCAAGCTTTGTTTCATTTCCTAATTCAAGTAAGTTTCCTTTCAATTTTATGTTTTATGCTTTAATTCCATGCTTGTTCTTCATTTCCATACTTTGTTCTTCATTTTATGCTTTTTGCCTTAGCACCTTGAATTCATGATGAAACTTATGAATTGGATATGGAATCTAGATGAGTGACACATCTAGATCATAGATCGGCTCTTGGATTGTCTTGATTTTGAGATTTTGCTATGCTTTATTTGCGATTTTATTTTTATGCATAGTTTTAGGATAAATCTTAGATCTACTCTTTGTTGCTTGTTATTTTCCTTAAAATCTTGAACTTTCTTGTTAATTTCCATTGATCTTTACATCCATGCTTTCAATTTTTTCTAATTTGCATTATTTGAGTTTTTATGCATAGTTGTACCTTGTGCTTGCATGCTTGTACTTGGTGAAACATTGCATTTTCTTGCTTGTTTCCTTTAATTGCTTGCATTTTCATGTTAAGGTATCCGGCGAGGCATTCTACCCACTTGCATTTCAATTCCTAGGATAGTTAGCTATTTTATTTGCTTTATTTTCATTTTGCCTTTATTTTTCCAAGCTTGAAACACATTGAAACCTTCAATCGAATCGATTTCCGATAATACCAAGCCAAGAACCCGTTGATTTATTTCAACACCACGAAAACTCTTCAAACAAAATGGTGCCGTTGCCGGGGAATAAAATTGATACCATGTGTGAACAATGTTTACCATGTATGAACAATATTTACTTGTGTGCACTTCCATTTCTATTTACTATATGCATAGCTCGTCAATTCCAACCATATACGAACCTGCACTTTGAACCATAAAAACCAAACCATAAACCATATACAAAGAAAACCTATAAGTTAATATAGCTAGCACGAATTTACAACCAACCACAATTCACTCCATGAGATCCAAGAAGTAATCAAACCATGAATCACCAATAACCCCTTAGAGCTAAAGCAGGCTCGTATATAAAGAGTAAAACATATTAGCTCGCAAAACACACTCATCCATAATATAGCATAACAGTCAACATATCCTTCCCAAACATATAAAACAACAGTCACACCCTTTAACCATATTAAAAGAAAAAACATGAAAGTAGTTCATCAAATTTTATTTATCAGCCCGCCCCGAAGGGTAAAATGCCATAACCACCCTGAAGGGTAAAACACCATATCTGCCCCGAAGGGTAAAAACATCATATTCGTCCCGAAGGGTAAAAACACCATATCCAGAATCGATACGAGAGAAACCCACCCCGAACCAGGGTTTCCTTCTCCCACCATAATTACATAAACACCATAACTGAGATAGATACGAGAGAAATCCACCCCGAACCAGGGTTTCCTTCCCCCACCATAATTACATAGACACCATAACTGAGATAGATACAAGAGAAGTCCACCCCGAACCAGGGTTTCCTTTTCCCACCATAATTACATAAACACCATAACCGCCCTCTAGGCGTAATATTTCTTCAAGTGACACACATTCCACTTCCTAGGTAGGACTTTTCCACATGCATCTTCAAGTATATACGCTCCCCCTTGCAATACCTTTACCACCTTGAATGGCCCAACTCATTTCGGTTCCAACTTCCTAGTCATACGCAATGCATCAGCCCGCCTCCATACCAGATCGCCGACCTGAAAACAGCGATGCTTGACCCGTTTGTTAAAAGCAACTTGTATCCTTTTTTATAATGCTCAACCCGAGCCGCAGCCTTATCGCGCATCTCATCAATCGTTTAGATTGCTCCCCGAGCTAGCCTTTCATTCTCCTCCACATTGAAAGTTGTCAAACGCTGTGATCCACCTACTATCTCTGCCGGAATGACCGCATCCATCCATAAACCAAACTAAATGACGACTCCCCCGTAGAAGTTCGGGGAGTTGTTCGATAAGCTCATAAGACCGACGCGAGCTCTTCTTCCCAAAGACCTCCTGCCTTTTCCAATTGTAACTTGAGACCCTGCACAATAATACGGTTAGTAACCTCCACTTGCCCATCAGTTTGGGGATGTGCCACAGAAGCAAATCGTTGCTTCATCTCCATCTCCTTACACCAATTTCGAATTTTCCGCCCATTGAACTGGGTTCCATTGTCAGATACCAATACTCGTGGCACACCGAACCTGAAAAATATATTGTTAAAAATAAAATTTATCATATGCTACTCGCTTATTCCCGTGACCACTTCGGCCTCCACCCACTTCGTGAAATAATTAATTGCTACCACCAAATTTTCTTTATTGCCCGGAGTCTTTGGAAAAGGACCCACAATATCAATCCCCCATTGTGCAAACGGGCACGACGAGCTCATAACCGTCATCTCCTCGGCCGGTATATGAATAACCTGAGAATGCATCTGGCACTTCTTACACTTTCTCACCAAGTCGCTAGCCATACCTTTCATTCCTGGCCAAAAGAAGCCAGCACGCAATGTTATGCCAACCAACGCTTTTCCCTTCGCATGATCGCCACAATACCCCTCTTGCATCTCTTTTAACACTTCTAACCCCTGCTCTTTAGACAAGCACTTTAGGAAAGGTCCGAAGTGAGACCTCTTACACAATTCCTCGTTTATCACACAAAAGCGAGCCGCTGTCTTAATCTCCTTTGTTGTCAGCCTCTCTGCACCCTCCTTTGCTTTAACAAGAACATCCCAAATAGGTGTACACAAATCATCCTTAATTTCGAGCTCCATAATCTCCTTCCTTTCTTCACACTGCTATGACCCAATTCTATCAGCGTGATTTTTCGAGTATCACAAGTCCCCAGTGCTCCCGCTATCCGAGCGAGCTGATCCGCCTGAGTGTTTTCAGCTCGCGACAAATGCTCCAGTTTGAACTCTATAAAACGTGCGGCCTCCTCTCGCAATTTGTTCAAATATACCGCCATTCGTTCCTCCTTAGCCTCAAAGAAACCATCAAACTGCCGAGCTTTCAACTGAGAATCCGTGTACGCCCAAACCTTCCTTGCTCCGAGATCGCCCGCCATTTTGATATCTTGCAGCACAGCCTCATTATTAGAGGCCTATGCCCTAGCTTAATCGCGAACTCCAGATTTTCTCCCTCCGGACTGGTTGACATAATTTCCAGCCCGACTCTAGATACCATAGTTGAACCATCAGTATATAACGTCCATGCTTTCGCCTCATCACTTGAATCAGATGGACGTACCATTTCCTGTAAAAAATTCGCCAGCACCTGCGCTTTGATAGCTACCCTTAGTTCGTACACAACATCATACTCGCTCAATTCTACGGCCCACTTTACCAATCTTCCGGATACATTTGGGTTGCTAAGTACCTGCTTAAGAGCTAAATTCATACGTACCTTCACCCTGTGGCTCAAAAAGTATGGCCGCAATTTCCTTGTTGTACAAATCAACACGAAACCCCCTTTCTCCAGCTCTCAATAACCTAGCTCAGCACCCCGCAGCATCTTACTGATATAATAAATAGGCTTTTGCGTGCCTGCATCTTCCCTGATTATCACTGAACTTACTGCAACCTCCCCAACTGATATATACAAGATCAGATCTTCCCTAGGCATCGGCTTAGTCAATAATGGTATTTTAGCCAGATACCTCTTCAATTCCTCAAATGCCTCCGCTGCTTCATTTGTACACTCGAACTTGGGTCCCTTCCGGAGTGCCCTGAAAAATGGGACACCCCTCTCCGCCGACCTGGAAATAAAACGACTAAGGCCCGCCATGCGACCTGTAAGTACATGTACATCACGCACTGTTCGAGGGTGTGGCGTCTCCAAAACAGCTCGTACTTTCTCCGGATTAACTTCAATTCCTCTTTCCGTCACCATGTAACCCAAGGACTTTCCAGACCGCACATCGAACGCACATTTCTTCGGATTAAGCTTCATCTCGTACTGCCTAAGTATAATAAATGTTTTCCTAAAGTCCTCCACATGGGATTCTGCTTTCTTGCTCTTGACCAACATATCATCGACGTAGACTTCCATAGTGGACCCCAGCAGGTCCTTGAACATCCGATCCACCAATCTATGATAGGTCGCTACGGCATTCTTCAGACCGAAGGGCATGGATACAAAATAATAAGTCCCCGTAGAAGTAACAAAACTCACCTTGGGATGATCCTCCTTTGCAAGAAGTATTTGGTGGTACCCCTGCGAAGCGTCCATCATACTCAGTAGCTCGCACCCCGAAGTCGAATCCACTAGCTGATCAATTCGTGGCAAAGGATAGTGATCTTTTGGACAGGCTTTATTCAGATCGCAAAAATCCACGCACATTCTCCACTTTTGCCCCGGCTTTGGCACTATCACGACGTTAGATAAATACTCAGGAAATTGAATTTCATGAATGTGTCCGGCCTTTAATAATTTCGGCACCTCTTCCTCGATTACCTTATCTAGTTCAGGCCCAAAATGCCTCCTCTTCTGCTAGACTGGCCTCGCCTCTGGGTCCGCATTTAAATGATGTTGCGCGACCTCAGGAGACACCCCTGTTAGCTCTCCATCCCCAAAAGCAAAAACATCCCGAAACTCCCTTAATAGCCTTACAAGCTCGTCTCTCAATGTCTCAGCCATCAAGGTCCCCACCCTCATAGTGTACTCTGGGCGACCTTCCTCTAGTGAAATCTCCATCAATTCCTCATGCGGTCGAACAGAATTCTCCTGTTCTTTCATCTTTTTCGCACTGAGTACTCCTTCTGGAAGCGCGTCATCCCTTTCGCGCTTATTCTCAATCAACCCTTTCCTGATCGTCATTTGGTAACACGACCTCGCAACCTGTTTTTCAAAGATAACTTCCCCCAATCTGTCTACTACCGGATACTTGATACTCATGTGATAGGTCGATGTTACCGCCTGGAATGCGTTGAGGGCAGGTCGACCTAATATGACATTATATGCCGATCTCCCCCGGACTATCAAAAAATTTAAATTCTTTTTTACTTGCAACTCGTCCTTCCCTAACACCACTGTCAACGTTAAATCCCCCTCAGTAATCATATGTGCCCGTCACAGGTCGCACCTTGGTTTTCAATTTCATTTGCTCAAGATAGTCTGTATATATTATATTTACCGAGCTCCCATCATCCACAAAGATTCTTCCAACCTCGTGCCCCGCCACCTCAGATTCGATTACCAATACGTCATTATGATCCTCTTGAAGTCCGTGTCGCTCATTAGGACCAAAGGAGATGACTGGGCCAGCCATCTGAGGTCGTCGACTCACACTAGTGACCTCCCACGTTCCTGGGCGAGCTGACTTGACATGCTTCTTTCGTGCACTGTTGTTATCTCCGTCCGTTTGTCCGCCCGAGATCATGTTTATCCTTCCCTTGTTCCTTCTGGGGCCATTGTGTCCCTGATTCCCTTGTTGTGGCTGTCTCGCGACCTGATTCTGAGGCGGGTCCCTTGGTGGCGGTGGGGGCAATGGTTGCCATGGCTCCATTGGCTCTCTGTCCCTGTAAATTACCTCCTTCAGGTGCCCAGCTTTTATAAGTCTCTCTATCTCCTCCCTGAGATGCCTGCACCTTTCTGTGGAATGCCCATAATTGTTGTGAAACAAACAAAATAATTCAGACTTGGGGTGAGTGGGGATTGGCGTGCGATCTTCTGGCCACTTTATATTGTTAGGTACCAAGCGCTCCATAATAGTAAACACCTTAGCCTGCGGGTAGGCCAATGGTGTAATATCCTCGCTCCTCCAATTCTGCACATTCATCACCTGTTTTCCACTAGCCGCAGAGCTCGGGGTTAAGAGCCCGTGCACTATCCTTCTAGGTTCTCTTCTTATCACCCTTCTGGACATACCGACCCCTGTGTCTGCGACCTCTCTACTAAAACGTACCCGATGTTCTGATTCGAACTTTTTGTACCTACTTTATTAAATTTGTCAGTTTTAAAAAGCTCGCTCGCAAGAGTACGAGTTCGCTTGTAGGTTGGTAAGTTGACTCATGTCGATCTCAGAGGAAAGCTAGATTCGGAAGTTCGTTTTGTGTTTCGTTTAACGAATAAGAAAATAAAAATAAAACTAATCTAAACACGTCGACAGGGGGGTTTTGTTTGAGAGTTTTAAGAACTAAAATTAATTAAATCTAATTAAATCTAGATTATCTAAGCTATGAACTAATTAATTAAGTATAAGATTATTTAAACTAAGCATTAATTATCTAAAACTAAGATTAAATTATCTGAGAGAAATTAAATCTAGAATTCATTTAAATTAATTAAAAGACTCTAAAAACGATTTAAAGAAAACTAGGGTTCTAGAGCTTTGATTCATCTCCACGATCGCTTGGGAAAACCCAATTGATGGTTCACAACGAATTTAGGCTCTAAACTCATAAGATCTAGCAAAAAACAATCAACATAATAAACCCAACAAAATTACAATCACGATTCGTCATGGAAGCAATAATTAATTAAACTAATTGAAAACATGCAACTAAATTAAAAGGCGAAAAGAATAATTACTTACTATTAAACTAAGACGAACCGCAGCGTTTTGGTGAAAAAATCTTCAATCTAACTACCTAAAAACTAATCTAAACTATTCTAAAAATTAGAGATTTAAAACTAAGAAATTATGAAGAGAAACTAAGAAATCAAAGGGCACCTGTTGGGGTTGTCAGCCCCCAAAAAGCCTTAGAAACCCTAGGAATATGATAGTGTATGTTAAAAAACGAAATACATAGGGTATTTATAGTTTTGGGAAGTCTTGGGCAATAAGAAATCATAAAAACACATTTTCTGGGCAGTCGCGTCGACGTTGCGTCGATCAACGCGTTTCAGATCGACGCTACAGAGAGTTCGTGAGCATTGGCGTCGACGGAGAGTCGATGGACGCGAGCAGGGGGTGCGTCGACGGCCACGTCGGTCGACGTGAGCATCCAGTGCAGCAAGTGGCAGCAATGACTCGGACACTGGGTAACCCAGTGGCAGCAGCCTACCCAGTGTCCGCAGCGCTCGGCAGCCAGTGTCGGCAGAGTGGGCAGCTAGTGTCGGCAGCGTGGGCAGCCAGTGTCGGCAGTGCTCGGACATTAGGTAACCTAGTGTCGGCCTGGTACCCAGTGTCAGCTTGAATACTTCAAATTAAGGCCTGTTTTTGCCGAAACTCCACTTGTAGGCCCATCCTTGACTACGTCCAAACCTAAATACCTCAAAATACCTAAAATAAACATAAAAGTAATTAATTATAATTAAAATATGATAAAATAAGTTGGAGATAAGAAAATACGAAAATGTGCTCAATCTATCCAACTTTCACCGAAAACAATAATAAAAAAAAGAATTAAAATACTAAATAAAATCAAGACAAATTTGTGCTAATCATGTTTCTCCTCAACTTCCTCCACCTGTATGTACTTATGGCATCTCTCCAAAACCTCATCGTACGTTCGCGCCTACTTATTTACTAAAGACTTGCGTAAGTCATCTCTACTCAATTCTTGATGTAAAGCTCCCGCCTTCATCTCATCTGTAGCAGTGGGTACCTCCAAAGTGGCACTGGTAAACCTGTTAACATATTGCTTCAACGTTTCGTTAGGTCGTTGTACCATAGTAAAAAGCGACTGTGCAGTCTTCGCATTATGCCTCACACTGGAAAATTGCTTTAAAAAAGCAGCTCGCAACACCTGAAAGCTAGTAACTTTTCCTCGCGGTAACTGGTAGAGCCAATTTTGAGCGATTCCTCTCAAATTAGATACAAAGGCTCGACACGCCACAGCATCCGTATAACTATGTAACATCCTCGCATTCTCGAAGAGCTGTAAATGCTCTACTGGATCCGCCATTTCACGATATTGAAACTCTAATGCCTTGTACCCTTTAGGCATCGTAGCTTGCAACATATCATCCAAAAAGGGATGCCCTTTATCTTCATCGAACTTCTCTCCTTCCACTCATTTTTATAATTTTAACAGGGCCTCCTGCATCTCTCTAAACACCTTATTCCCTGGCCCCACTTCATTCTCATCCTTCACTCCATGGTACCCGCTCCGACTCTTACACGACTTGTCTCAAGATTCACCATCCGTGCCTGAGGTTTGTGTTCCACTCTTACTGGTATGTCTTTTATGCCGACGATCTCTACGCTTGTAATGGCTCCGCTTTATCTTCACCCCTTGCCCCTTATGCTTATGTTTACGAGTATGAGACTCCGTAGACAAGGTAGAACTGGAAGTATCCTCGTATTTTTCGCTTATTCCGACCTTTCCTTCCATGAGAAGATCTCCTAGACAGAGACCTTCCGCTTTGTTTTGTCTTCCTGGTTATCGATTTTTCTTCCTGCTCGCCATTCGGTCCATCAGCCTTCTCTTTTAGGGTACCCAGCTCGCCTGCTAAGTATTTGTTCAATTCCTCTTGCCTCTCCAGAGGCACGAAATCCATAAGCTCATCTAAGAATCCTTTTTTAATTTGACAGGGCTTATCCTTAGGTAATTCCTTCCATTCCTTCGTTCATATATGAATCACTTTCTGCGCCACAACCTCCGGTGTCTTCGCCTCCAAATCTTTTGTCGGTTCTTTTCCATTACGTCGTTTTGGTGAGGGCGCCGGTGAGCCACCCAAACTTTGAACTACTGGTTCCGCTTGAGAAGGTGTTTGTCCGTCTTTTATTGGTTCTCCGTCATTGATATCCGCCTTCCCGTTCTTCTTCTTTGATTTGTTCGATCTAGAACCATAGTGTAGGGTTTTGGGGAGTATGTTACTATTCTTCATACTTCGCTTGCGAAATTTCTCACGCCTTTCGCTAAAGAACTCGATGTCCATCTTTCCCACAGACGGCGCCACTTGATAAAACCAAAAAGATTGGTTACCAAGAATATAGGGTACTAACCTCACGTCTGAGGTCAGCGACCTAAAACAGCTTTCAAACACGTCACGGCGACTAGATAAGCCTCCAGAAATCCTCCTGGCGACCTAGCTGATCCTGCAAAACAGCACCTTCAGCCGGGTCGGTGATCAGACCCGTGAAGGTCCTCCGATGCCTAAATTAGATAGTGCAAGAGATGGTTTTTAGAGCCCAAAGTATGATAAAAACAACTTCAACTTAAAATTAAAGAGAGGTATGCACCCCTTTTATAGAGACAAGAGAAGTCCTCCCCAAGTTAAGGTTTCATTCTCCCACTATATTTCATAAATACCATAACCGATTTAGAATTAGGATTTCTCCTGTATTCTAAGTTCCCATAAATAATAAATCTCTTACTTAAATTATCAGAATAGGCCTGGGCCTATTATTCTTTCCATATAGTTCGTCGGAACCCCATAAACAATCCATATAAGCTCGTGGGCTTGATATCTTATAAAGCCCATAATCGAACTCAACAATCAGGCCCAACACATAAAAACATAAGAAGTCGCGACCCTATACGAGAACTCATCCTCATACTCCAGGTCGCTGTTCTACAAACCAGCTCGCTCAACTTCCCGAAATAACCAACCAACTCGCTAACCATTCAGAAAATATGTTGCTTCTTGGGAAATAAGGTCACTTACCATAAAGATCAAGTATGAATTTTTAGCGTATCAGTTGTTAGTCTAAGTTGTTAGTCTAACATATAAATACAGGACCACCACTAGAAAACATAAAATCCAATTCCACGAAACACATGATTCTTACACATGATTTTTATAGAGTACACATGGTTTTGCAATATAAACCATAATCTGTTCGATTAAGAAAACTTATCTATTTTGCAATATACTAGAATCACGTTTTGCAATATAAAACATAATCTGTTTGATTAAGAAAACTTATCTATTTTGCAATATATTGTTACACAATAAATTATATCTTTTACTAATCTTGTTTTGTTTATCATAGGAATGAAAAACAAAAATTGAAAATTTAAATAAAAGTAAGATTAGCATAAGAAGTTACACTGTATTTTAAGTCAATCACGTAAATACAGTATTCAAGAATGAAAATGAAACCTGTGTACAAAAATAATTCGGCTATATTTTTTGCAGTAATTTCAGAGATCATTTGGATCTGATAACAATCAGATCAAAATACAGATAATATTTGAATTAGTTCATAATCGATAATTGGCATTAATTTTTACTCATTTCGTTTTTTTAGTTGTAGTTCTAGAATTTCTGTTCAAAAATTAAGGAATATAGATATCTAACTAATACACCTCAATCAATTAATAATATTTCAAATACAAATGATCGACTATTATGTAATTTATTTAATTACATGCATCATGAATCCAAATCCAAACAAAATGAAACAGCCACAACGTGTGACTGATAAAATGATCCATCAACCTCAAGGCAAGTGATGCAACAGATATATCAGAATATCAGTCCAGAAAAACAGTGTCATAAACACTGCCAGAAAAATCCCAAGTCGATAGCCAGTTGCGATTTTCATGTCAATCATCACAACATAGCCATCACTTGGGATCCCTACCCTAAAAAAGAACTCAGACGAGGATCTGTGCGCCATGGCAGACCGGTTCTAGCTCCCAAGGCTCTGCAGCCGATACCAGCCTGACATTTTACGTGAATTCCGTTATAGAGTGTCTTTCTTTTTAAAATTACAAAAAATACCCGACCTTTACCCTAATTGAGAAAAAAAATTGTGGACGTTTAAAATGAAAAATAACTTATATTTTACAAATTAAATCCTCAAGAGATGTACTTGTTAGGTCGAATGACATATTTATAACACTTTAAGAGAGCTTGTAATTTCCAGTGATAACTGGCCCCGGGGCAGTTTTTGTAATTATGCTAAACATCAGGGATAGTTTTTGTAATTATCCATTTTAACAACCTGATCATCTATAAGTTGGACTAACTACTTGAGCGGCAAAAGGTGGCATACAAATTCCAAGGGAGAAAACACTTTAAAGGAGTATTTGTAAAACTGGATTTTTATTTATTTTTTTGTAATTAGCTAAACAGTAGGGGTGATTTTAATTAATCCCTTTTAACAAACTAATCATCATAAAAAGTTAAGACTAACCACTTGAGCGGCGAAAGGCAACATCTTTTCTGGCGGCATGTTGGCACAAAGAGCTACAGAATGAAAACACAACGATAATGTGAATAACGTATAGTATAAACAGGGCAAATGAGCAACAACAAGAGATCAAATTAGCTGATTCGACAGAAATTCAACAACTGCTTGAACTACAATAATCACAATGGCTATAACTGTGATACGCTATCACGTTTTCTCATAAAGATTGTGGAGACTTCGATTGTTAATATTAACTGTCTTTACTTACCATAAAGAACTGCTCCAATAAACGAGTCACCAGCACCAGTAGTATCAACAAGTTCTGAGGCTGGAACCCTCTCGGCTGTGCCTAAAAGCAGCCTGCCGCAAACGGTCCCTACCCCCTTTGCATGCAATTTCACGAAACCCTAAAAGATAATATTGTGCATGGAAATAATTACTGCAGAGAATTCAGGTGAATTTATGAATTTTTACTAAACTTCATTTCTTTCCATTTAAGATTTTTAAAGCACTCCCAAGGTAAGAAAGCAGTTTGGCTATTGATAGACGAATGGTGTAATGCTATATTTATTATTCTGGCCTAATGCACTATGTACAACTAACACAGATTTAAAATTTTCAGTACAATCGTTAAAAAGTTATCAGTAATATATATAAAAGAAGACGAAAATTGTACATTGTTAGCAAGAACATAGTGTAAAGTAGTTCAAACAATAAAATATATAGGAATTGCATATTGTAAGCTTATCGGTGCATCAACCGTATCGTACTCATTATTGATTTCTCAAATTCATGGTGCAGAAGACTTGATATTTAAGTCCCTTCATTTATAGCCAAAATGAAAAATAAAAAAGAATTACCAATAAACTGAAATTGTGAAGAATGTTGTTTATAAAATAGTTAAAGCAAGGATTAATAATTTTTCCGCACAGGGAAATTACCGATGATATACACGTTGGTGAGGTTGAGTTACCATCCTTTTTACGATTTAGTGTCTCCAATACATCGTCCACATCCACTTCCTCAGACTGACTATTTTCTGCACACACACAAAAATAAAGTGAAATAAGATGTCAAAATATGAAATAAAAGCTATTGGGACATCCAATTCTCACTTGTTGATTTAACTATTCAACAAACAGCCAAGAATTGGCAGAATAAAAGCAATATTTGCATACCACTTGACTTTTCCAGCATCACGCAACCATTTTCACCTAATGTGACAACCACAAATTCAACATTTGGCAACTTTACGAGCATGGAAACAAGTGCGCTTGGGATAGATGGAGTGCCTGTCCATGCCTGTGAGACATAGACCAGAGAAAAGCTCACCTCAGATAGCATATTTACACACCTCAGCATGTCTAAGTCCAACAATAATATTCGAAATAATTATTTCCTTCATCAGATGATCACCATTATACACAAAATATTGCGTTTTAATGAACAAAATAATATATATACATCTGAATCAAAATCAACCAGACTGATCTTGTCACGAGGGTTGTTGACTCAAAAAGAGAGCTTAATCAGGTAAAAATGAAATGCGCTCTCTTTCTACAAAAACAAGTAAAAATAATAATAATAATAATAATAATAATAATAATAATAATAATAATAATAATAATAATAATAATAATAAAATTTAAAAAAAAAAATGGGTTCATCAATAAAGAGATGCCCGTCTTGCTGATGTAAAATATTATATAATGAGGCACACTCGTGCTGAACCGCTCTGACGGATCTTGACTTGACAGATGGTCCCTTAAAACTAAATCTAAAATAAAAAAACACCAAAAAATAGAAAACTCATAAAAACACAAAAGACCCTAAAAACTGAAAAAACCCTAAGAAAAAACTAAAAGAACTAAAACACTGGGAAATTAAAAAATATATATAAAAACTGTAAAAATATTTGGGTACATTCCGTCAGATGGTCTGACACAAGTTTTTGCCTTGTATTATTCACTGTAATCACATAGTAGTGACTGTTATAACTGATGATCCACATGAAAGTTTTCTTAAAAAATGCATACGGATAGTAAACCTGCCTGTGGAAATTTTGCCGAGCATATTATATACTTTGACAAACTCAATAGATCATCCAAACCTTCTCTCTTTTTTTCTGCATCAATTAGAATCGGGATGCCTCTGCGAGTTGCCTGCTCTGGAAAAAATCAAGAAAAAGTGTGGTTTACTTTCAAGAGCGTGTGAATGCAAATTAGCATCAACACGACAATATTACAAAGGAAAATGCGTCGAAGTGACAATACCTCCTGAGCAACAACTAGAGCTGTCTCGTGCAGCCTTGAATCAAAATACACTAGCCTGGCCTCCATCCAATGCTGCTAACAAATTCGACTCGGTAAGCTCATCTGGTGTCATTGGAGGATATCCTGGAGTGTGAATACAAGTTCTAGTTTTCCTGAAATAACACAGAATGAGAATATTGAAATTGTGTTTCTATCATTTCAATTGATTTTTTTTTTTAGGATGGAAATTTTATTGTTATTTTTTATTTGTCCATGTTCATTAAAAGCATACAAAAAATGCTGCAACGCTAAGAATGTGATCTTAAGGCTATAAATTACAGAAACATAACATTTTGCTTATTCCAGATATGAACAAACTTAACAAGTTCTCATCTAATTTCAGAGAATGAAAAATGAATAGCACTGCCTTCTATGTGAAACATTAAAAATATGACAAAATCAGTAAAGACAACCAGATTGGTCGATGTGTGATGGGACCAGCAAAATATTATTAAAATATGTTCACAATGTCAAAACACTCACGTTTGGTCATCAACGATGATATAGGTGAACGGTGAGTTGCCTCCTTCAGAAACCTGGGATAAAAACATATTGCCTTCAAACTTCATAAGAACTGTTCTTGTGTATCGGAAAAAAAAAACTCCCTATAACTGTTAACGATACTGAATTCGAAAAATTTAAAACATCATCAGCCAAGAATCAAAATATTACCACGATGAATGACGAATCAATGCCATCAGCCTCCAGCTCCTCCAATATTCCTTTACCTTGCGGATCATCAGCGACCTAGTTCAAAATGCCACATTCAAACTGTTCAGTAAATTAGCCAATATCCAATCCCAATTCAGATTAGCAACTGTACAAACTAACCGACCTTGGAAATCAGCCTAGGTTTCAAACCCAAACGAGCCGCGCAAGTCAATGCATTCCCTGCATTTCCACCTCCTTGAAGCTGACCCCCAAAACACATACACCCACATTTAGCAATGATTATACTGATATCCCAAAAAAAAACCTAAAGCAATATCTACTATAACAAGTAAACAGAATGTACCTTGGCACTGGTGCTTCTAATCTTATCATCAGGATTAGGATAAGAAGCCACCGCTGCCAAAAAATCCACCGTCACTGCTCCGCAACCCAGCTGCAGAAATCAATTTCATATATAATTTCCCCAAAATAAACACGCGTAATCATCAATAGGATAATTCTATCAGAGAAAAACGCGATTAACATAGTAAATTACCACAACGCGATTATCCGGGAGAGGAGGAGGCGCGGCGGACGACATTTTAAACCTGCAACAACAGCAGAAGCGCGGAGTCAAGCTGAAAGAGTAGATTTTGACAGCAGCGCGGGATACTTAATTTGGTAATGGTGTTCGAGAAAATACCTCTGAGAAGAAGACGGGGAAGGTAATGGGTTCGAGAAGAGGAATGCGGGTTTGACCAGAGAAGGTGGATGCGAGTGGAGTGACATTGCTGAGTTATCATCCAAGCATCAGCTCAGCACAGGAATCGAGATATGAGTGGGGCTATAAAAAAAATAATAATTACGTTTAAGTGTTATAAACTACGTGGAGAAACAAGTATATGTACAGGGAAAAAAAACAGAAAACAGGTGTTGTGTATAGATAGTAAATTTTTCAAAGACTAGGTATTTACAAAATACTGTCTCAATTCAACCGATCCGTCCCAACCCATCTATTTAATAAATAAAAAAATTATTATTTTTTTATCACACACAAAACAAGTGTACTCCCCCACTTCCGGACTCCGGCCGTCACTACCGATCGTCGGCCGCCACCGGCCGCCACCTCCATTGTTTATTGACGATATTTTTTTACAAATCTTATATTGTTGTAATCGTCTTGTCTCCCTCGTTCCAAATTCGCAATTGAATTTATAATCTAATGCTCCATTCACCGTAGATCTGAGGTCAAAATCACAAATTCATCAATTTTAGCATCCAATTTACAGCGATTCACTGGGCGGAATTTCGATTGAAAAAAAATGTATAACAAAAATCGAGTAATTATCTCGCTCCACTCTACAAACTGAAAATCCAACCAAAAAAGAAAAAAGTCGCCGAAAAAAAAAATAGAATCGGTCCAGTTTTAAGTATTACAAAATTAGTTAAAAGTATCACAAATTCAAGTAAAAGTATCACAAAATCGAGTAAAAGTAACACATGTTATATTTTATATTTTTAGATTTATTTATTTTTTTACAAAAATCAAAGTATCATAAAAATATTGTTAAATTGTTACGAAATATAATTAAAATATTACATATTCTATAATTTAATTTCTTTTACTTACATATGTGCCTATTACATTTAAATAATTAAAATTATTAAAAAAATTGATCGCGTATCACAAAATATATTAAAAGTATCGCATATTTTCTACTACTTGTACATTGTACTACATTTTGTAATAAGTGTGTTTTGTGATACTTTTAATATCTTTTCTGATACTTTTAATATATTTTGTGATGCTTGATCAGATATTGTAAAAAATCATACTACTTTTGTAATACAAAAATAAGTGTGTTCTGCGATACTTTTAATATATTTTCTAATACTTTTCATATATTTTTTGATATTTGATCAGAAAAAATTCATACTACTTTTGTGATACAAAAATAAGTGTATTTTGTGATACTTTTAATACCTTTTCTAATACTTTTAATTACATTTGTAATACTCTGAATTATTTATTTTTAAAAAAAATATACGTAATTATAGAAATCAGATATCAAAAGTTATGTGATACTTTAACTTTTTTTTTTATGATACTTGAACAACTTTTTGTGATACTTTAACACCTCACCATCCTAAATCTGCATATAACATATGCAGATTGCTAAAATCATTTTCAAAAGCCACATTACTACAAAATCAATTTAATAAACATCTCAGCAACTGCACACACCACATCACCGGCGCCACACATACGCACACATATCAACACGCACACTATAGCCCAAAATCACAATTTTGAGAGAGAGAGGGAGAAAGCGAGTCGAAAGAAAAGAAGAAAAGAGAAAGAAAAAAAACTACCTACGTCGGTGCTGATTTCAGCACCAATTTGAAAATATAAATTGAGAAAATCGTAGATTGCAACGCGAGGAGTTCAACGGTGATTTTCGATCCAAAATTGACCCGATAAATCGTCGTAGATCTGAGGTCAAAGTTAGCAATTCATAAAGTTTGACCTCAGATCTACGAAGATCAAAACATCGGATCATAAATCTGATTTCAGATTTATAATGAGAGAGTTGAGATGATTCAAATGATATAATTTTTGATAAATTTTGTCGTCGAACGACAGTCACCGGTGGTGAATGCGAGAGAGAAATGGAGAAGATTGGAGGGGAGGCTGGAGGCTAGGCTTTATATATATATATATATATATATATATATATATATATATATATATATATATATATATATATATAGGGTTAGGGTTAGGGGATGGATGGGTGGGTGGACGGACGGGTTGGGTAGCAGGCAGGTTGGACAAATAAAAATGGTAAAAATTGGTCTCATATTATGAGACCGGTCTCACCCGAGTATTTGCCATCTTCCAAAGTGTATTTTCATTGATCAATAATTGAATTAGAGGTGTAGAATCAGTTTTGTTCAATCAGAGAGCAACCAATTTCGGTTCTCAATCAATCGTGGGTCACCGATTTTGGTTACAATCGAAATTGTGAACCGGTTCAATTTTGGTTCAAAATATTTACGAATCGAAATCATCGGTTAAACAGAAAAAAAATTGGAAAAATATAACCGTTTGAAACAAATTGCTTGGAAGATATAACCATTGATGTTCAATGGCCAAAATATAATCGTTGGAAAAAAAGATCGTTGGTAAACCAATACCGAACGGTTTGAAACGAAAATCAGTCGTTTCCAATGGCTATTTTTGTTATTTTTATTATTCATGTCTAAACCTATAAATACCTCATTCACCAACACCAATCCTCATATATTAATCTCTAATCTTCTTCTTCTCTTATATTTTTAAGCTTGTAGTTGTTAATTTGTGAAAAAAATACTATCAAAATCAATCACCTTCTTCTCGTTTTTATAATATTTCTTTTATAACATTAGTATGAATAGCTCTTCTCGTAATATTAATATTAATACTACTCAGGATTCTTGTCAAGTTGGAGGTTGAAGTTTTCGAGAACCTTCGGCCATTGCCGGCGATTATGTTTACGATGAGATGACGTCGCAAGAAATTGATGACTTGTATAGCAAATCAATTTCGGTGAGGATTTACCCACCTCTAACAAATCAAAACCGCTGGCCCACGTCAATCTTGATGAAGATGAGGAAGAACATAATGTTAACCGTGCTATGCCACCACCGCCTACAAGAAAAATGAAGTCGAAGGCAAAGGCACTGACTGAATACCAATCCCCCCATCTTCATATTTCATTTCACAAAAATGATGTTCGAGGGTGCAATTCGGGCACAATGTAATTATTACAAGAAGCGTTACGCCTTCGGTGGTAATAATACGGCTACGAGAAGATAATAGCACACATGGAGAATAAGCATCGCGACAAATACGACATTGATAGTTCTTAAATACAAATAAACTTCTCATTTTTATTTACCGTTTATTTCAATATAGCAAAAATGGTCATATGATGTTTCTTGCAAGATTTGTTACCTTTATGGTCTTCCTTTTAATCATGCGCATATTAATAATTATGAAAGTTATACTAGAGATGCATTTAATCCTTGTAGCACTAACATTCATGTAATAAGGTAACTCGTGATCTTGATAAGATGGTTGGTGAATATAAATTGAATTTGACTTCCATATTTGATGGTTTGCCACATAGTGTCTTGATATGTTTAGATATTTAGACGAGTTCAGATCATAATAATAATTATATGGGAATTACATGTTATTGGATTGATAACACTTGAACTTTGCAAAAATATTAGATTGCTTATAAAGAGTTTAATACCCAGCATTCCGCGGTCAATACTTCGCGCAAAATATCTACTATTTTATCCGAGTATCATTTAAGTAGCAAAATATTTTCAATTTTATTTGATAATATGGTTAGGTTAGAATTGCTAAAAACCTTTTTGTCAACCTTCTATTGGTAGTAAATTTCTCATGTTAGATGCATTTGTCATATTTTGAGTTTATTGTGTTCAATATGGTTTATCTACTTTCAAAAATAAATTTAGTTCGATTAGGAGTGCAGTATTTTATATTGCCAAAAATGATTCATTCACAAAAAATGGCAAAAATCTTGCCGAAACAATTGTTTACATCCAAAAAAATTGCTAAATCGTTGGAACTAAACTTATAAATTATTAATTGATTATTTTGTATATAAGCAAGAATTGTGTGCTTCTTTTGCTAATTAAGATGACAATTTCGTTTTATTTTTCTCATGCGTGGGATGGTTGTTATAACATGATATTACCTTTAAAGAAATTTAACGATACAACCGTGACTTTATCCGATATTTATTATACTACTTCTACACGTCTTCTTGATCGATGTATTCAAATAGTACTTACTAGTACTTCTTTTACTCGAGTCGCCTCGATTAGGTGGTTGCATTACTAGTATGTTGACGAAATGAGTCAAATATTTTATGTACATTTCCGATATTTTTTTATTGTAAAAATTTTAGACCCGAATTATCGAATATAAGGTTTAAAAAATTTACTTTCAGTTTATTATTAAGGCCTTTTTTACAAAATTCAGACATTGAGACTCCTAACTCGTTAAGTTGTATTCACCAAGCTAAATAATTTTTATTTGCTTTTTTTATGAATACAAGTAATGTTCTAGTGATGCTAATGCGTCACCTTCACCTTCACCTTCCACTACCACTACTTCTAATGTAAAACCATTATTTAACGACCCTCGACAAGTTCTAGCCCCATGTATGAGGTGGATCGAGGATACTAAGAGAAAACGACAAAGGGCTAGTGTTAGTCGAATAATGGAATTAGAATCTTATTTAGGTAATTTTGAATTGGAAAGTATCTTGAGAAAGTCTGATGGCACTAATGATCTTGTGCTGTTTTGGTCGAGAATGGGTATTATTCTTCATCCACTCTCTAGAATTTCAATGGAGGTTCTCGTCATTCTTGTTTCAACTATTTCCTTTGAACAAGCTTTTAGTATGGGAAACTTTGTGTTGGATGATCAACGTTCTAACTTATTGCCTAAAATAATTAGAAAATCATATGTGAATGAATGATTGGATTAAAGTTGAAAAATAAGAATAAGAACTACAGCTGAATGAAGGTGAAGAGAGCAAACATTACGATAAACCTTCGGGAAGCAACGATAGCAAAGAATGAACGAAGGTAAGCCTCCTCTACTATCCACGTAGATAAGTAGGGTAAGTATAAGAACTACGTGAACTTTGATTCATTTATGAGGATACGTAGGCAAGTTAATCCCAACATTAAAAGTTATATTTTTTAAATTTAATTTCTAATATGGAATATTCAACTCCTTAAAAAAAGTATTTTTTTTTAACTCTTTTTATTTTCAAAAAACAAAAAAAGTGAATTGTGTGGACTTTGATTCCTCTATATATGAGGATACGTAGGCAAGATAATTCCAATTTTAAATTTTAAGTTTTTGAAGTTTAATTTCTAATATTAGAATTAAAATAAAGTTCTTTTTTATAAATAATTCTTCAAATTTATTTAAGTTTATCATTTATTTTTTAACTCGTATTTTCATTCTTTTTTTAATCAAAATAAAAAAAAATCGTCGATTAAAAAAAAGCGGCAATTTTGAATCAAATCAAAAATCGACCAAAATCAGAATCGTAATCGGTTCTCTGCTGTTTCGGTTCAGTTCCGCTGGTTTGTTTAATCAACCGGTTTCAACCGAATTAACACCTCTAATTGAAACCGTATTTATAAGAAAACTTCTAATGGTATAATCATAATTACATAATTTCATCATGGATATAATAGTCATTAGCACATAATTTAATATTTTTCACGTGACTCGTAGGGTTCATAACACTCCAACTTGAATGGTTATCTGGAAAAATGTCTTGTGAACTAGTTAAAAAAACAGTAGGAGATAACTTCAAAACTGTTTGTAGTAAAGCTTGTTCCGATCATATACAGCTGCATCATAATTTGAGTAGAAAAACTCTATGGGATAAAGTTTCAGCAATGTGGAAGCATGAAGTTGCTCCCCTTGAACCTATCATTCTTGTGAGCGTATTTGTGTGCAACAATGTGGAATCGTAAATTTGCTTCGTTGTAACGATCATTCTTATAAGTGCATCCATGTGTTGTCTTACCAAGAAGAACTTATGGGGAAAGTTTGCTTGTAAGAAAAAGATTACAATTACTCCACTTGACTTCATATCTTGAGAAATTGTATTGATTTCTCTTGTAGTTCTTGTCATGCTATAAATACATAGATTTCACATTTGATTTATCATCGTACCATGATTATACCATTTTCACATTATGGGGAATTGTGTTTACTTCTCATATATTTTTATTATTTATCCTAGCATATTTATATTTTTAAAAGATTTTAATTTATTTTTTAAGTTTTCTCTTTAGTAAATAATATTTACAAAAGATACTATGTTTGTTTCCTTTACCCCTTGACAAATTTTATAAATAACAATTTATTTATATAACTCTAATATCTTGAATTCATATTTGTTTGTTTTTACACCACCCCTGTAGATAAATGAAAAATACTCTTAATTTATGTGTCTACGTAGTATTTTTTGTTTGACAAATAAAAAAAATGATGTTTCGCTTGCTCATGTGTCGAAGGATGTTGCGAAGGATGTGTTAAATGATGTTGCGATATCTAGGTAACATCTTCTAAACCCAGGTGTCAGATCCATCTTTTGTCCTTATTTCACCGTCTCCGGCTACTTAATCACCACCGACTGCTACTGCCATACCGTTGAGCCTGTTATGTTACCATTTTTCACTCTATGAAAATTCACTCACCACCGCAACTGCCTGTTTCATCCATCGTCGTAGTTCACATTACCAAACAAACTGAAGCATTTGTTGTCTTGTTACCATTTGACAAGTATAAAGAGATCGATGTGGAGCATCCCCCATACTTTACGCTTATTCACGCGTCTCTCAAGCCTAATTACATGATGTCTTATCGCAAGTCCAAACACTTCCTTCGCTATGGGCTAGGTGATTTTGAGTCCTTTAGCTCTATTGAGGGTGTTCGAAAGAAGAGAGATTATGTTCTTTGGAAGAAGATGGATAATTCTGGAGGAAAATCAAATATAAGGGGAGATGTCGCCGACAATGTTGGTGCGAATGTTAGTGATGGTGTTGCTAATACCCCGACCAGTTTTGGTTTGTTAAATGTCACTGCATGTTTCTGCTAATATTTATGATGATTCTGCACCAAAATTTTCTTTGGAGGTTGAGTTCGAATTCTCTAAATCCAATACACTCTTTCTTCTACTATACCGATGTTTGGCTCAGTTGATGGTGGTAAACCTATTAACCATGTGTTTTCACGTCTCTTTATAACATCCAATGTCATTATTTTTGGTTCCCCTAGCCCTCGGTTGAGTACTATTCCTAATATCTCAAGTAATGAGAGATTTATTGTCGATGATATTTCTGGACTGACCATGCTTACCTTTTATGATGTTGATAGTTTTACCAGGAATAATAAGGTCAGTTTAACATACAAAGTTGTTGTTGTAGTTGTTGCTGCAGGTGTTACTGGAGATGTTGTTGAGGATGTTCCAACACCCGAGCCAACATTCAATTCTGATTTTGATATGGGTAATATTATTTTTAAACCTTTTTATTTAAGGGTTGTTTCTATTAATTTTGTCTTATTTTTGATGATCGCCCCTTGATTAAAGGAAAATGTAGACACTTGATGTCTTTTATTTATTTAAAATTGATCAAATTTCTTGAGCAGCGTCATTTATTGCATATCATGGTTAATATTGTTCATTTGAGGTTTTTTTGAAGTAAGAGTTATATGTCAATATGAGCAATGAGGTTTTTAAAATGTAGGTCCCCTATTTTTAATGTTTTGTTAAAGACTCCTAATTGTGTAGATGAACCATTGCCTTTTGATTTTAATATGATGATCTGATTCCTAACGAGTGATTTTGGTGATCTATGGTCTTCTGCATTCGCCTTTTCACGATTGTTTCCTTATATGGATGTTTGCATGAGTGTGTTGTACAACATGGATTTCTTCGATAAACAGTTCTCGAGTCACTGAGACTTATCTCGCGTGCTTTATATGCTTGGTACTGGGATGCCTAACTTTAGCTTGCAGGTGTTTAATGAAGTGTTGTTCATTACTATGACTATCTTGTTGACGCAGTCTCTATTTTTTGTAGACGTATCTTTTGAGCATTAATGTCTCAATTATATGTCACCCGTATTCCTCCTACTCGTTAGCCATGGTTCTTTATGGTTAGCGCTTCTATTTTGAACGCCAAGACTCATCTTGTTGATCTTCCAGTGCTCTATTCTGATGATGAAGACGTGTCTTTATGGTTCCGGTCGCACTATATTTAATGTGCTTGTTGTTGACCCAAATAGTGTTCAAAATATTACTGTGAGTGTTCCAACATTTTCGCTAACACTTCTAATTTTGCAGTTCCCACGTCTTGAGTGCTTGTTTCCATTAGTTTTATAGAGACATAGACAGTTTGTGGATTATGTTATTGCTCATTGTACTGCTCTATGTGCTTCTTTATTGGCCCACTTCATAATTTTGATCTTTTTGGCCAGAACGGGGGAGATATAATAAAGGGGGAGTAGTTGATGATAATGATGGAGCTTCTAGTGCATATGTTGTTCGTAGGGATGTGCTTAGTTCAAGGGGGGGTTTTGCTACTACGAATTTTGTCGCACAATGTTATTAAATGACAATAACATATTACTGTTGTTCATTGCAATGCTGATTTATCTATGAAACTTCATGACAAAACGGATATTGAAGAGGATGAGAAATAATTAATTTTGAAGCTACCACTTTTGTACCAAAGGGGAGTGCTTCTTTACTTTGGGTTGTTATCTCATTTTATAGGAATATTTTTATTTGGTAGTAGTTATTTGCTTTTGATATTTCTAATTATTGCTTGATTTATTTTTGATTTTTTAATGCATCAAGTTAGTTGGAGTTTTTAGATGATTATTCAAGTTTTATACTTGGAATTTTCATCATATATATTTCGTCAAGGAAGACAAAAAGTGAGAGATTGAAGGGAATATTACGTTTAAATTAAAAATGTAATTAGAAGTCTCATATATTGTTTGATTAATACGAGGTTTCTAAGTCCCTTTAGTAGTTTGAATTCAAAATAATAATTATAAATCTAATATGTTGTTCGATACATATGAGGTTTCTAAGACTTTTATTCTCTTTAGTAGTTTTATTTTGTCTAGATGTTATTTTGAATTTCTTGTGAAATATATTTATTGTTTATTAAATGAGAAAGATTTTATACTTATCTTATTTGGTATTTATCTTGTATATAATTAGAATTAGTTTAGGTTGTCTCCTATCATGGAATTTCTTATGTTGCGAGATAATGATTATTATGAGTTTTAGATTTTATCTTCTCTCATTACTTAAAGTGATTTACTTGCAATATATTATATAAATATGTTTTTCTTCTTTCGTAGGTCTATTTACAAGCAAGAATGTTTATATAAATACGAAAACTAGATTTATAACTTAATACGCTGAGAGAATATACAAAGGAAAAAAATATGAGTTGAGAGTTGGAGCATTTAATTCGATCAATAACTGTCAGACGCGGATGTTACTGCTAGTGCTGTAATATCGTCACCAACATTATGTTGAACGAATTATTTTTCTTCCATACTTTTACGTTTTTATTAAAACCAAATCCTCGAGATTATAATTCTTAACTTTTGAAATAGTAGTGCTTATATAGGACGATCTTACTCAATATAATTTTTCCGTAGTATTTACTAGTTGTTTATGTTTTCAAGGTAATCGTTCATACACGTTTTCTAATAAAAATATTTTCGTCTTGAGGTACGACTATAACAATTTATTCCTTCTAATTGAAAATTTTAAAATCTTATCTTTTGTTATTTTTAATTTCACTGCTATTTATGTACTCTTTACGCAAAATATATTTAGTTTATTTAATTATTCTACACGCTTTTTAATTTTTAATTAGCAAATTAGAGCTTCCAATTCCAATTATATCCCCTATATATTAATGCAAAATCCTCCTATCCCATGTGCCTACTTCCCACGCTTCGTTAGCTTTGGAAATTTTTTTGGTGTTTCGTGTCATCCGAGCCTAATATTCACCTAATTTAGTATTTTTCCTTTTATTATATTTGACCTAATTTAATACTTTCCTAATATTATATTTTGCCTAATTCAATATTTTTCGTTTATTACATGTTACCTACTTTAATATTTTCTTTAACATATTTTGCCCAATTCAATATCTTACTTTTATTCTTCTAATATAAAAATATAAATAAGTTATATCTTAGAAAAAATCTATATAAGTTGAATTAATTTTTATTTACAATAGAAGTTGAAATAATTTTTTATTATAATTCTAAATATTTATTTAAGAAAAAACTTGAGTTATATAAAGTTATTACAAAAGGGAAATAAATATAAAAAATATAAACTTAAATTTTTATCTAATCCTAATATAATAAATTGAAATAACACTAAAAATATATATGAAAAACTATTGTTCCACCAAACAAAAAATAAAAACAAAGTGAAATAAAAAAGATAATATAATACTAATAATACTACTAATAATAAATTATTATGAATTAAAAATTAAATATTAAAATATATTTTAAATATCTTTAAAATATATCTATATGAACAATTTAGTATCTTACGCGGGAAAAAAAAGAAAATAATATTACATATACTACAAGTTAGATGTACGACGTTTTTTCAATAGAATTATCAGTGTCTTATAAATTTTAATTTTTTATATCACATATTCACATGTAACACGTGAGTGTATTTCTACATTTTTTTCAAACTCAATTTTCTACGGGTTTCCCCTCTCAAGCTTCACAACTAATTTCGTGACTCAAGGTAAAAAGAAATTTAAAACCCTCTATTATAAAAATCAGTCTTACGGTGATTAGAACAAATATTGTTCTCGATATATCACAACCATAATTTTGTGACTCACGGTAAAAAACTTGCAAAATCCTTAATTGTGAAAATCAGTCTTACTGTAATTAGAACAAATAATATTCTGATTTGTGTGTAAGAATTATTTATTGTGAAAATAGACCAAATAATGTACGATTTGTATGTACCATTTTCAATATTATTTTCTTGGTATATTTAATGAATATTACTCTTTTCTAAATCTTGCATACTCTTTTCCAAATCTCGCATAATATGCGTGTGTCTACTTCGTATGCTTCATTTGGCAAATAAAAAGTTCTGGTGTTTCGGTTGCTTTGGTTTCATCCGAGCCTAATATCTACTTAATTTAATTTTCTTTTATTGTATCTCACCTAATTTAATCTTTTCATTTTATTATATTCTGCCAAATTTAATATTTTTCTTTTATTATATTTTATTTAATTCAATATTTTCATTTTATTCTCTTAATATAAAAATACAAATAAGCCATATAAAATCAGTAGAAAAGATCTAAGTTAGTTATTTTAATTAAAAGATAAATTACATAAGATATAATTATAATTAGAGAAATTATTATGAAATTATTAAATAAGTAGTGTTTATAATAAAAGTTAATATAATTTTAATTTTGTAATTTTAAATATTCTATATAGGTAAGTTAAGATTTATTTGAAATAATCTAAGTGTGTAACTAAATATTAGCAATAAATTCAATTTAATATAAAAATATAAAATTATATAATAATAATATTAATTAGTATTATTATTATCATTATTATTAAATATTGATTAGACATCGGTACAATGCGACACGAGTTGAGAGTGTGACATCCGTTCAGGTTTCCAAAGTGTGTAAGTAATATTATTAACGAATTTAATCTAAATATTAAAATACAAAATAACATCATAATAATTAATAAATAAAGATTAGGCACGAATTTAGAATGTGACTTCTTTTGAATTTTATAAGTATGTAAATAAAATTATTAACGAATTGAATCTAAACATGAAATTAAAATTTTAATAATTTTAATAATAAATAAATAAATTAGACATGTACAATACATCATTTGAATTTTTCATTTTATATAAGAATTTATAATTATCAAAAATACTTTTTATATTTATATTTTGATAAATCCCGTGTAATACACGGGTATCAAACTAGTTTATAATATAAAGAAACCGGAAGCCAACTGATGATAATTGCCGAACTCTTTTGGGTTTATTAAATAAATAATACATTTTTTATTCAAAATCGCCAAAATAATATACTTTCAAAAAAATTTGCTTTTTGGATCGGGACGCCTTTCCCAAGGGCGTCCCGGGTATGTTTGCTCGAAAATTCTTTTTTAGGGCTCAAATGAAAAAAAAAACTTTTGGGGGGGAGGGACGCCACTGGGAAAGGCGTCCCGGGTGTTTTATGCAGAAAAAAAACACGGGGGCGAGACGCCCTTCCCAGTGGCGTCCCGGGGTTGTTTTTGAAAAATCAAAAAATTTATAACCCTAACACATACTATTTATTTATATTAATTTATTTTTTGGTTATTTATTTATTTATATTAATTTGTAATTTATTTATAATATTTTAGGTAAAATAAATAAACATATCATAATTATATCTAAAAATTACAAGAAATTTTATATCAAGATAAAAAATACAACAAGATCAAAATACAACAACAAATAAAAATTAAATAAAGGATAATCATTAAATAAAAACACTACTGATAAATGGGGAGTCTTGTCATCAACAAGGTTGGATAAACATTAAATAAAAATTTTATTAAATAAAGGAAAAATAAAATATGACACACTTTATTAAATAAATAACTAGAGGACGCGGAAAAATTAGACATTACAAATTAAACATAGTACGTAGTCTCACACTCAAACTAAGATCATTCCGATCTCATTTATCAAACATTTGACTACTAATACATTGAGAATGCATCAATTGAAAGCTGCTTCTATCTTCTCCCACAACGGTGGCATGTCATACAAATAATATCTCCGTTGTGAACCACCCAATAAAAACTTCGACACAATTAAATTTAATTACATAATATGCAAATAGTCATAGACATAATGTGATCCCGTGCCACACAGCGCCTTCTTCTTTTCCTTGTCACTACGTAGGTCATGATCATGTGGTCGTTTGGGGGCTGGTGGTTCCGGCACTTGCTCGTCATCTTCACCCTCGTGTGCAAGATGATCCCAAATGTTATGTGCACGATCCACAGTTCCAGTGGGAAACGGCAACGGAATTGGTGTCGTATGGAAGTGTGGGCGCGAAAAGCCCATGTCAGGTGCGAAGTGGGGGTCGTACTGCGGATAATCAGTATTAAGAAGATCGGTAAACGCCTGCCCAACACATGTAGGAGTATAAAACTCGGATGATCTAAATGTAGAAATGTAATCACCCCCCTCGTTATACGATGACGGACCAACAGGATCTACATTCAAGTTGGGCAATAAATTATTATTTCAATATTATTCAAAAGATAAATACATCTAAAATAGTTATTAAAGGATCACACGTTTACCATGATGGATGACTGGCGGTGGTCCGGGTGGGACAGCAGGTGCCCTACGACGAGAGGATGTGGAAGGGCCAGATATGCTCCGTCTTGCACTACTCGAAACGGATGCCCTGAGCTCATCTGGAGAATCACGAGGTACATTTCTCCTGGACGGACTCGATATGCTTCGTCTTCCGCTGCCGGATGCATTTGTCGTGCGCTCATCTGGAGCATCCACATATAAATCCTCACGAATACGTAGTCATTGCATCATCTCATCAGCAACCGAATCAACTACATTGTGCATACGACAATAAGAGTCAAGATCGTCGGCCCTAGCCTCTGAAGAAACATGACGGAGTCGCTGACTCCACGTGCCCTACAAAACATAGAAGGTTAAACTTCAAAACTAAGAAATAATTAAATTAATTGAGTGAAGAAAGAACGAATAGGAATTGTTACAATGGCATCGTAAACGTCGACGTCTGATGGCTGGTATCCTCCCTCTGCATGCCTTTGCAGAGGAGTGATGAATCGATTTGTGTGCTGATGATACCATCTTCGATATCCACTCGCTGTAACCGCGCCTGCCTGAACTGGAGGGCCTTCTACCCTGGTCGACCATCGCACCTCCCATGCTTGGACCCATGCATGATGACGTTCAGTCTATCGAACATGATGCTCATGTCCTCGAGAGACACTGTGTAATGCCTCAACGTCAACTCTGATGGTTGCTGGTGTGTTCTGACGTATGCCGAACTGTCGGGTTACTCGATCGGGAAAATGAATCTCGACAATCAACCAGCATATCAGTGGGCACTAGCTCAGCCAGTTTTCACTCAGGCATCTCTCCCCCAGCACCTGTATTTCAGGTGCGTCCAAGTCGTATGGTTCCCACGTCCACTACACATTTGAATAATCATCGTCAATTTTCACAATATCGTAACTATATGCAATATTCATGAATTATTGCTTAAGGAATAAAAGTTGCAAGAACTACTAATTTCCGACAAGAATGAATTACTGCTTAAGGAATTCATACAACACAAATTATTAATCCAACATCTGTCAATATGATAATAAACCGAAATACAACATCAATATCAATATTACTAATAGAAATCACACAACAATTATTCCTGCTAGCGAATTACAACATCGAACTCATGAAAAGATCATCGTCATATCTAATATCAATGCCTGGAACAAGAACGTCCACCGCCTTGTGACGAGCTAGTAACATCTGTCGCGCGGTATTGTTGTCTTGTGCGTACTTGTGGTTGGTCCATCTCGTTGGGTATCCTACTACCCCTGATTCATCCAATGCTCCGCTGCCTCCGTGTATGGGGATCATGAACCAATTCAAAACTTGCCTTGTTCAAGTCCTCCGCATCGGGCAATGGTTCAAAAATCGGGCCAAAGTAAGTACGTCGGTACGCAACAGTGCTATAGTAATCTTGAACATAAACTCGAGAATCCACTCGAAATTCGGTGCACACCTTTATTGCATGAGAGCACGGAAGTCCACTACTCGCCCACCTACCACAAGAGCATTCCGTGTTCGATAAGGACACTCGAAAGTTTCGGGCACGAACTGATCCATCGACCCGTACGAAAACTTGGGCCGTTTGTGCCGCCCAGTTATATCCCGTAACGTGGTAAGATGTCCCCAACTGCTGTCTTGACCTGAACACCCCATATATCTTATCTCGCAAAAATTGTTGCATGTTACGGAGTCTTGTCGCGTCTTTCAAACGATCAAAAAATATATGAATACTTCGGGCAAATGTGATTCGAACGATGGTAGTTATTGGTAGCCGTCTAGCACATTTCATCACTCCATTGATGGACTCGGACATGTTGGTCGTCAGGATGTCACATCGTTTGCCGCCATCGTGGGACAGTGTCCACTTGCTCTTATCAATGCCATCCAAGTACGCAAATGCATCCGGATCAAGCGCCTTAATGTGCTCCATTATTTTGTGAAAGACAGTAACCCTGGGTTCTGCTCCAACTTTGAAACACATATCCTTCAATTTCACAGACTTGGCATGCGTATTGAAGTTAGAAGAGACATGTTGCAAATAAAAAACGTTCGAAGAGAATGCCGGAACTTGTTCTAGTGCACTAAGTAGTCCGACATGTCGATCAGAAATAAGACAAACCCCTTCTATGTCGCGGATAATATGTTTTGCATCCATGTGAAGGAACCAATGCCAGGAGTTGTAACTCTCTGAATCAACAACTGCGTAAGCTAGTGGCACGACTTGTTGGTTGGCGTCAACTGTAACTGCCATCAGCAACGTGTGCTTGTACTTTCCAACCAAAAAAGTTCCATCAACACTGATCACCCTGCGACAATGTCTGAAAGCCTCGATACATGGTCGAAATGCCCAAAATACAAATCTTAACATATGCACATCGGCGATTCCAGAAGATTTGTGCAGCCACTCGACCACTGTTCCTGGGTTGTACGACTGCAAGGCCTCCATGTATTTCGGTTAATGCTGGACCGACTCCTCCCACGTCCCGTACACATTTCCACGAGCCCGTCGCAAACCTTGATATGCCTTGTGATATGGCACGTTATGACCATATTCTTGTTCGACTGCACTCTGGACATGCAAAGCACCATATAACGGATCTTTCTCGACGTGGGTGGTAATGAGCATAGCAATCATGTTTTTACACAAATTGGGGTGATCTTTACGTGTAAAGGATGCAAGACATCTGTGCGTAGAACCCAATCTTGTGATTACCCACGCACCCTTCCGTTTACGAAAACTAGCGCGGAGACACCATCCGCATTCGGGTGATTCGTCGATTACTGGATTCGGAACATCCACATCATTCTCAACAAGTGAACTCGACAAGCAAACAACTTTCCAAACCGTTGGATTGCTCAGCACCACTCTGTACGCGCACTTGGCGACGCGCACTGAGTAATCCTTGACAGCCCACATCAAATGTTTTTTATCTCTGAATATCATGCTCGTTCTCAACACTCCTTCGTCTTTATCGTAGTAGTAGTCCGGTTGAGGGACACCAATAGAATCAATTGGAGCGTCTTCATATACGTGCTCGAAAAATGATCTTTTCTGGTACAGTGTCGATCCTCTATCAGCTCGTTTATGGATTATAGGGGCAAGTTCATCCACGGTGGGTTCAAAAGGATCTTCATTTGGTCTGCTAGCCTCCAACTGAAGAATTTCTCGTCAGTTTCATCACCATCATCATCCAATTCATCTAAATTCTGTTCAGAATCGCTTCCTTCATCTGGTGCGAAGCAATCGGCGGGGTAGTTCAGGATCACCAGTGGGGGAGGGGGATGATGTTCGGTGGGATTAACAGTTTCAAATCCACCATCATCTCGTATAATAGCTACATACATGCCATACTTGTTGCCACTGTACGCATTCGCCATATGTGCACTTACTTCTAAACCCAAATAAATTTTATTAAATATTGACACTAAATTAACATATTAACAATTTTAAATTATTCATACTGAACAATTTCATCACAAATCAATAGTGTTAAATTTCACAAGCAATTAACACCTAAAATTCACAAACATATAAATTGATATTTATATTGAATAAAAAAAATTYAGAATATATTCTATAAACATTGACACTAAAATGGACATATTAACAAATTTAATTATTCACGTAATGAATAATTTCATCACAAATCAATAAAATTAACTTTCACAAGCAATTAACAACTAGAATTCACAAACATATAAATTGACATTGAATTTGAATAAAAAAAATTCACAACATATTCTATAAATATTGACATTAAAACTAACATATTAACAAATTTGATTATTCACATAATGAATAATTTCATCCCAAATCAATAAAATTAAATTTCACAAGCAATTAACAACTAAAATTTACAAACATATAAATTAATATTTAATTTGAATTAAAAAAATTGGAGCTGCTACTGAAATAATAATAGTAATAATCATAATAGTAATTAACCCTAATTAGTGTTAATTAGTGATGAACACACGATCCAAAAAAAAACACAATATATATTACGAAATTAAATAGTTGTTGTTGCTGAATTTAATAAAATAATAATAATAATAAACCAGTGGCGTCCCCGGGGGGTTTTGGAAAAAAAAATGGGGGTCGGGACGCCTTTCCCAGTGGCGTCCCGGGTTAATTTAGCAAAAATATAAAAAAGAATCGGGCATAAACCCTAGTCCGCCTGCCCTCGCTACCCCCATTTCCCATTTTCCGTATCCCCCTTCTCCCATTTCCCGTCTGGCAGGCAGCAACAACAAGGCAGCGGCGGAGATTCATTAGCGGCGCGGCGGAGCAGCAACAGTGGCGCGGTAAGTTGTATTTTATTTTTTTTTAAATTCAGCAACAGAG